>JANAVB010020997.1:4465643-4634317 GCA_029216955.1 Iris pallida | reverse complement strand
GGGGTCTGTTGGTGGAGCCGAGCGGGAGTTGTTGGCAAACTAGCGACCCCCCATTTGGTAGTTGATGCTGGGCGGGAGTTGTTGGCTCGCTAGAAGCCCCAGACTTTGCATCGGGGTGACGACCCTTCTTGGGAAGGCGTATCGTCATCGGCTTGTCGAGGGATTGGGCTTCTTGTTTGCGGCTGGCCGGCTCTCGCAGCCTGATTGTCAGTGGCTCCGTTGTGGGTCTTGGCACTTGGCCGACCTTGGCAGCCGGATTATCATCTGCTCCTCTTATGCTGAGAGGCTGATTGCGTCCTTCCGCAGGGTGGCAGTAAGGGTACAGACTTGCCCGTTTGCGAGCTTGGAGCTGGATCGTCAGAGGCTCTTCTGATCCTGTGGCTGTCTCGGTACTAGCTTGTATATTTCCTTCATCAAGGTACCTCTTCGACTTTTCGTATAGGCAGGAGTCCGTAGTAGATTCGACCCCTTTGAAGGGATCGATGTCAGCAAATTCCGTCTTCACGAAGCCGTGTTTGTTGACATATTTGAAGCACTGGTGTAGCGTGGAAGGTACGATCATATAATCGTGTATCCATGGTGCCCCAAGAGGATATTGTAAGAAGTATCTGCATCTATGACGTAGCAGGTGACTTCGGATTGGAGGTCGCCAATTTAACACTTCAGACGAATCTTTCCAATAGGGTAGCTCCTGCCCGAATTGAAACCGCTGATGGCGGTGCTTGTAGGTCAGGCATGCATTGGGATGCGGAGATGATGTAGCAGACCCTTCGGATGATGCTTATGGAAGAGCCAGGATCTATGTGCATCCGATCCACCTTCACGTTGCCGATGTATCCCGTGTATTAGCGGACGATCGTGTAGGTTGGTTTTTGATGAGTATGTCCTGCGGAGTGAAGACGATGTTGGACATTGCTCCCGTGCGGCACTGTCTTGGAGATCCATGGGTGAGTCCTCCCCGGTGAGGTTGGATTGAGCCATATAGACATCGGCATTTTGGAGTACTTCGCTTAATGCAATACGAACGTCCTTGGAGAGTCTTAGGAGTTCGTACAGTGACAACTTGGCCGGTGTGTTAGCCAATTGTGCTAAGATGTCAAAGTTGTAGGCCTCTCTAGCCCTTGGGCTGCCTCTTTTCGGAGGGATTTGTCGAAGCGAGTCTCCCTCGGCCTAGGCTTGTCGGTCGTCGAAGGCTGAGCCGGTCCCGGAGCATCATTTGTAGTGGGTTGATGATTTCAGCTGGATTGTCAACCACATGTTGGGATTGCGCTCCGGACCGCGTGACGACGGCTGTAGCTTCCTCGTTGTCTGCCGAGATTATATGGCAGGTCCTGACTTTTCCACTTTTCTTCTTGTCGTGGAAGATGGGTGGGCCGAGTCACTTCTGATACCAAGTCTGGATGGATCCATATGACCTCCCCTCGTGATTGGTGAGGGTACTAGACCGGCAGCATGATCTCGGGGAGTGGAAGATTGGTAATCTCCATTGTCGCTAGAGGGACGGGACCACCCCGTCTTGAGTCTCCGTCGGAGGGAAGCTGCCGAATTGTACGGACACCATATTGGCCGCCACGGTTACCTTTTTGAAATCGATGGCCAGAGCGTTTGAATCGATGAGGTTTTGTATGTACCGTTTCTGCTGGTAGCAATCGTGTGTAGCATGATGGACATAGCGATGATAATGGCAATACTTTGGATTCTCCATCTCTGCCGGCCGCGGTTTCCGTCTTGTGGAGGAAGCTGAATCCGGTCCCCTTGTATGAGCATGTCCAAGATGGGCTTGACGTGACCGTCTTCGAAGAAGTAAGTGATTTGCGGCCATTATTTCTGTTGGCTTTGGCTCAGGTTTCTGTGCCGTGTCGGCCACCATAGCCTGCTTGCCCTTATTGTCTCGATTGTTGGAGGAGCTACCCCTATTATCGTTATGGACGCTTGCCCTTGTTTTCTCCTTCCGAGATGTGCAATCCCAGTTGGCGAGCCTTCTTCAATCGTTCTTCGGCGCTTGTGGCGCTGATGATGAATGTCTTCCAATCTTTGAATTGACTTTCGTCCATCCAGAGACTGATTGTTGGCAGTCTCTTTTGGCAAATTTCAATTAAAGAGGAATATGGATTTCCGGAGGGCAGCTTCATGGCGGTTTGGCAGAACCGCTCAATATAGTTCCTTGTCAACTCCTTCTCCCCTTGGACGACGTCCATGAGGTGGACATGGTGACGTCCTGTCCTACTTCGTAGAATTTCTCCAAGAACAGGCGCTTGAAGCCGGCGAAGGAGTGGATGCAGTTGTCTGGCAGATTGCGATACCAATCGAAAGCGACTCCTTCCAATGCCCTAATGAATAATCGCGTGAGGATAGCATCATCATGGGCATGGTCGGTGGTGACCTCGAAGTAAGTGATGTACCGACTCGCTGAGGTCTTGCCATCATACGGGTTGATATTGAACGCTTATATTTTGGTGGGAATGGAACATCCCTCCATTCGGCAGGGTATGGTTGTCGCATTCTGAGGTCTTGAGCGTTTTCTCGGGCATGAAACATGGCTCGGAGCTCCTGGACCTCTCTTCTTACTTCTCGGGCCTCATCTATCGCGGTAGGGGCTGTTATTTCGGGAGGATTATTGCCCGGTTTGGTGCCGCTGAGTTCGAGTCTGCATTGACCGTGGGACCCGTGCTTGTTTGGCCAGGCATTTCTCCTTGCAGAGTTGGAAGAGCGGCTTTGATTTCATCTACAGACTTGACCAAGGCCTGTAGTATGGCCTCCAAAGTGTCGATGCGTTGGCGATCGTTGGAACCACCTTGGTTGTGTCCGTCATGAATACCGTCCTTACATGAGGAGTGACGGAAGGAACGGTGGAGGATGTGCCCTCCGAGTCGTACCCATGCACCGAGAAGTCATCGGCGTAGGTGGGAATGTTCTCTTCGGGCTCGGACTCGAAGGGAACAGTATCCCCAGCCTCGGAGCTTGCTTTGTCTTGAGAGCCATGGATATCCTCGGGGACATCAGCGTCTGTTGTACCTGATGGGAGAGTTGTTTTCCCGGGCTCGGCTCCTTGAAACATCGGATTGTGTGGCTGTTCGGAGGAGTGCTACCCCCAGTTTCCATGACCCCCAGCGATGTGGATGATGAATTTCCTATTGCAGCATATTTTGTCTTTGAACGGGTGTGTTGGAATATTCCGGTGGAGGACAGCCGTTTAGACGACGGTTTCTTAGCTGCAGTGGTTGATATCTTGGGGCTGGAGATGCTTGTCTTCTTTCCTCTCCCCTCGGCGGGGATTTTCTGAGTGGAATTGTAGGAGACAACAGGAGGTGCCTCGTCTTCTGAGCTCGGATGCCGTAGTCTTTGGAAGACGGACGGCCGATCTTCCATTGCTGCCGCGCTGTTGCAACAGCAGTGATGATGATTTGGGTGCAATGATGTCCAAGCGAGGACTCTTTGCACGCCGAGGCTCCTTTTCTTTCCTTGCGCTTGTGGAGGATCGCCTCACGCAGGTCAGAGGAACCACTTTGTCCTTTTGCCGTCGGGGGTTGGACTCGAGCGGTTCTATACAACTTTCCATTAGAGGCCCGTGTGATAATCAACGGGATGCCCCGATAGTTAGAGGTTGGGACAGCTGCCTGGGCTTGGTGAGCCCGCGCTGCCCTAGACTTCCTCCTTTTAGCACTTGCGGGTGCGTAATAGGAGGAGTCCAAGTTGAACATCACAGAGTCTGGCTTATCATCCAGAGAACCATCAGAGTCAGGACCGCATGAGAGACGGTCAAAGACTGATCGAGAGAAGCGTGGAACGGACGCTATGCGGCTAGAATTGGGTACCGTGCAGGCTGTCTGCATGCGGTTGTCTTCTGCAGTTGGATGAATTGTGTTTATGCGGCTAGGAGTCACGACCGTGCAGGCTGGCCGCATGCGGTTGGCAATTGTGGCCGTATGGATTTTCTGCAAACGATTGACTTTCTTAGCCGCATGAGTTTTATTCATGTGGTTGGCAACTGTAGCCGCATAAGCTATGCGGCTGACAGATTTGGCCGCATGAGTTTTCTCCTTGCGGCTGGCGGATGTAGCCGCATGAGCTTTCTCCCTGCTAATACCCTTATGCGGCTCGGATCTCATAGAGTTCCTCTTTGCCCCTGCAAGTCCAGCATCATAGTATTTTCTTCTGCCGGACTTGGGGACAGCAGAGTTGTCTACGGTCTGAAGTGGGGCCGCAGGAGAGACTTTCTCGCCGTCTTGAGCAACAGAGGGTATTTCTGCAAGAGCTTCAGTAGGAATAAAGGATCGGGGTCTCCACTCCTTGCGGGCCTTCTTTGTGCGGGCTCGCTTCTGGACCGGGCCAGCGCTCTTGTCGGAGAGCATTTCTTCGAACGCCTGTTGGTCGAACCGGGCGACCATCTTCTGTTGCATGGAGGCAAGCTTGGCTGCATCCGATTGCGTCACCAACTCCTCAACCGTGGAGAAGTTAGTCTCCAGCAGAGTCGCCATCGTGTTTGCCATGAAATATAAAAGAACAGAACAATTATCGGAGGGCCGGACTTTTACTTCACGTTACAAGCTCGCTTGTACAAAGAAAGCCTAGGGACGAAAACCTAGGTACAGCAGTCTAAGTACAATTGTTTATTTTAGATTCTGGAGGGTGACGATAGAGGCTCGGGAAGGCGATGGCAGCCCTGCCTTACTCCTTGGACGATCGGTATGCAGCCTTGGCTCCTGTGACGATATGGTTGGCGTTGATGAAGAAATGCTCTTCTTGCTCTCCCTCTGCTACTCTTCTGGCTTCTCTCCTCTATGTATTTTCTCTCTGATTATTGGGGGAGTCTCTCTGTATATCTTCGTATGTATATTTGCAAGGGAATGGCACCCTGCTATTTATAATAGTGGGGAGCATCATTAGGGTTTGCAATGACTGCCCATTCTAAAAGTGGCGGCGGCCTGATAAGTGATTAATCTGGGCCATTAATCTTGAGCGTGAAGGATCTGGGCCATTAATGAGGATTATGCCAAATCATATCAGTCATTAATGTTGATTACAATAAATCTCCATCATGATGATTTGCTGATATCCGCAAATCTGAATGAATCAATTTAATTCATTCTCTTGCCACGTGTCCCAAATCATTGGGATCTGACCCAAAATTTGATTATCTTTAGGATACGTGTTCTGTCATCATGGTCGATCCGCATAAGGAGCGTTCATATTTGGGCTGCATGAAGGTCGTCATGACCGAGCCGCATGGAAGGTTTCATGACCGAGCCGCATGAATAGTCTCTATACTCGAACCGCATGAAGGTTATCATGACCGAGCCGCATGAATATGTTCATGACCGAGCCGCATGGGGTCTTCATGGCCGAGCTATATGAGAGTCTTCATGGCCGAGCCGCATGGATTTCTTCATGGCCGAGCCGCATGGGGGACCTACATGACTGAACCGCATAGGTTTCTCTACACTGGCCGCATGAACTCGTCTAATCTGGCCGCATAAACTTGCCTCGAAGCTGTGAAGATTTTCTCCAGTTCCCTAGGAAGATAGTGCTTTTGTGTCAGTCATCATGATTACTTTATGTCAAGGTTGTCATTTGTCAGGTCTGTCAGCCGTCAGAGCATTAAATGCGTCCAGTACTTTGGGCACAGCTGCTTTGAAGACCACGTGGCCTCTCTCTGTGGGCCGCATGGAGTTTACTCGAGTTGCCTATGTGTTTGAGCCGCATGTCCATGTTGGTGACTTTTGAGCCGCATGATACTCTTGAGCCGCATGAAGCTCGTCTGATTTTGAGCCGCATGAAGCTTCCTGGGTTCTGTGCCGCATGAAGAATGTCTCATGACCGAGCCGCATGAACGTCTCATGACCGAGTCGCATGAGGAATGTCTCATGACCGAGCCGCATGAAGGACGTCTCATGACCGAGCCGCATGAGGATGTCTCATGACCGAGCCGCATAAAGGACGTCTCATGACCGAGCCGCATGAGGAATGTCTCATGACCGAGCCGCATGAAGGATGTCTCATGACCGAGCCGCATGAGGAATGTCTCATGACCGAGCCGCATAAAGGACGTCTCATGACCGAGCCGCATGAGGAATGTCTCATGATCGAGCCGCATGAAGGACGTCTCATGACCGAGCCGCATGAGGAATGTCTCATGACCGAGCCGCATGAAGGACGTCTCATGACTTGCATGAGGAATGTCTCGATCTGCCCGTGCACTCGCTTTGTGGGCCCGGGTATCCCGAACACACGAGTGCGTAGGTATCATGTTTGCTCCCTGATGTGGGGGCTAATAGAAACACTTGCCCTCGATCTTTGTTGGGCGACTCTTGAGAACCACTCTGTCCGTTTTGCCGCCGGGGCTGGACACAGGCGGCTCTGTACAACTTTCCATCAGAGGCCCGCTTAGCGGGACGCTCTTGATGGTCAGAGGTTGGGACAGCTGACTGAGCCCGATGAGCCCGCGCTGCCCTAGACTTCTTCTACTTAGCATCCGAAGGTGCGTAATAGGAAGAGTCCAAGTTTGGAAGGAGGGAAGAGTTGGTGCCCTTTTCAAAGGAGGTAAGGGGGCTCTATTTATAGAATGGAGTGAGCCCTTTCTTCTTCTCCTTTCCGATGTGGGACTAAAAGCAATATTTTTTATGCTTCTACATGAATCTTATGTTGTCAGACTAATCCACTCATTCCATCTAATAGAGATGTCTATCCTACCTTTGTAAAACCCCTCATAATTTAAATGAATATTTAAATTATTTTTGGATTTTATTTAATTCTATTATATTTTTATCTTATTTATATTATATAAAAGGACTATAGCCATGGTTGAGTTTGAATAAGCAAGACGACTAGAAAGTATGGCATGCCTAGCATAGTCGGGTGCTTTAACTAGCATGCTAGCCATGTTAGGAATGCCATGGTCATATTGTAATCTCTTGCATGTTAACCATTCGAATTATGGCACAAGTTATATTTTTATTTAATTAATTAGTTAAGAAAGCCTTTATGACTTTTTAGGAGACCCGGTTGCACCAAACCTTCCCAAACCTCTTCCAAGCCAAATCCAACCCTATGTAGGCATGTTAGACATTAATAAATATTAATAATTATAATATTTTTGTATTTAAATTCAGATTTGGATTGAAATTCTATAGATAGAATTAATTAATTCTATATTAGGAAACACCTTTTTAAATCATCAATCCAATCAATTAGCCAACTCACCAAACAACCAAATCATGTCATAGTGGACCCCCCACCATAGATTTCATCCAAGCAACCCTCCCATGGTCGAATACCCCATAGGAAAAGGATTTCCACTCCTTTTTATACATGCAACCCAATAAAGCCCATATATACATCAACTTAGCCCAAACCCTAACCCTATCGTAAATCCTCCTTTATTTCCACCTCTATAGCCAACCAACCCTTCTCCTCTCCATCATTTTGGCAGAACATCACCCCCATAGCCTCCATACAACATCTCCTCCATTGCACATCTCTCCATCCTTCACAAAACTCATCTCCTCTACCATACATCCACCCAACCCCTCAAAACAAACCCTAAAAACTCCATCTTCCCCATCCAACCATCTATAGCCATTACCAACCCTTCCATACTCACCAAAAGAGCAATTGTAAGCAAGGATAGCGAGAAAGGTTGGAGGTTTGGCGGAGAAAAGTCGTCACAACCTCTCTAGCAAGGACCTTTGGTAAGAAATCCAAATCTTTCCATCTCAAACCCTTATTAAAATTCTGTAGAAAATATGCTATTAATTTGTAGAAATCATAGTTTGATGGCTTTGATGTCTTTTGTCAGGTATAATCATCCATAAAGGTTTCATAAAATATAGGCGTAATATTCATGTGTCGGTATGATCAAAATTAACCCCCTTTGAGAAGGAACTATGAGTTATTGGTACCTATTCTTGAAAGTGAGTTTTATGTGGGTTCATATACATAAATTATAATTTTAAAGTAATTTTCCATGATTTTATCAACTCAAATCTGGTCTGGAAAATTGTAGGTCAAAACTAGCTAATTTCGGATAACCGGCTGACCTAGAATGTCCCAAACTTGTAGTATAACTCAACCCTTGCCCTTGTACCTATGATATTATTCTGTGAGATAAAGTATTTTATTGTTGTTTAAAATATATTTTTGGTTATTTTTACAATTTTGAGTCATTAACTATGTTCCGGGCATGTTTCGGGTAGACTAGCCGACTTAGTAATCAACCAGTCATAAATGTCTTTAGACATATTAATTCTAGAATTTCAGAGATAAATCTGTAGAAAATTAGTTTAAATATTATTTTTTTTGATATTTATATGATTTTTAAGTATGTTATTGAAGTAGGGGCATAACCGACTAATTAAGAGTTAGAAACCCTAAAACTGTGTTTGGATGTCTCGTGGAACCTGTGTGTGATTGTATAGGTCTAAATAGTTCTACGAGAGATTGAATAATTTTAACACATTAACTTGACTGATTAAGTCGTTTCGTAAGTTTCGTGAGTAGTGACTTAATCGAGTTAACTAATTATCTAGGAGCGTCGGGTTCCGGAGGCGTGGACGCGGGAGCGGCGTTTCATATTCACATCGCAGAATCAGGCAAGATACCTTGCCACCTTACTTTGTGACTTACATATTCCTATTTTCAGTTGTTATTTCCAGTATTTTATTGGTTGTTATTATCAAATTGTGCGTCCAAGTCACACTTAGGTGCAAGCGACTCTATCGGTCATTTTTCTTGCTTTTATTTATTTCGCTTGCATTGGCTTAGTCTAGTGACCACCCATTGATGATGAGGTATTGGTATATCTCGTACGGCTTTGACACTTGCTTTACCACGTATTGTGAGTCACATGTAGGACACGTACCCGCGTAGTCGCTGGCCACCAATACGTATGGAGCATGCGACGGATAGGAGTAACTGCCAATAGAATTGCATGTTAGAAGACTTGGCGGTTACTAGAGGTTCATATCAGTCATGGAGATAATGATACTAGGCATTGGGTGGGAGAACAATACCTGACGTATGGGCTTTTTTGCACTTCCCTGATTACCTGTGTGCTCCTCCGGAGACGCAGGCCCCAGGTGCCCTCTGACGCTTTCCAGAGCGTTATAGACGTAGTCCCTTGCACATGATGCCCTCTGACGATCTTTGGACGTTATGACATAGGCCCCTGGTGCCCTTTACGGGAACTATGTCGATCCCTTCTACAGCCAGGGCTCATGCGTCGAAGGATTGTTTCTCAAAACTGCATATTCACAGTAGATTGCTCTGGGACCCGATTGCATGCATCCTTCCTTTTCTATTATATTATCACAGTTTATATGGCATGGTATTTTCTTGTATCTTGCTACGTCCCTCTGAGGACCTGGTTATCTCTATAGGATTAGACAATTTCTCGCAGGAGTACGGAGCGGCTCTGGATCCATCCTACATTGATGACGAGGCATCTCCCGCTGACTTCTAGCATATTGATTTCCTTGAGACATTTTAGTGGACATTTTTACATCTCTTTACTTTTTATTTGCGGAGGTTGGTCTCCGATCTTATGAGACTATTTATAGCTGTTTGGAGTGAGTATGTTCACCGATCTTTTGATACACTCATTTATCTAGACTTTATTATCTTTTGTGTTGAGCTGTGATGAGATTAGATTGTATTATTCTGGCCTGTGATGATTTATTATACAGCTTATGTATGTATACGAGGATTCCATATATTGGAGTATTCTTCGTATATGTGTAGCTGGCATGTTCGCGTACTCAATCCTATGTATTTTGGGACTGGGCGTTACATGTTTTTGTGGTGGCCCATGCAGCTCGAGTTTGTCACTTCGGTTATGTTACTGTACCGATGTGAGCCTGCATATAGGATTAGGATATAGGAATCTCATCCACAAGCTTCACTTCCTCCTTTCATTCCAAATCTCGAACTCTCGTCCGATTACCTTGACTTCTGTAGAAGCATGAAAAAAGACAAGAAAAGCCCATGCGGCTCAAAACAGAAGGATCCTCATGCAGAAGGATCCTCATGCAGCTCATAAGTCCTTCAGGATCCCATACGGCTCACAAACAGAAGGAGCCTCATGTGGCTCCAAAAGTCCTTCATGCGGCTCGAATGGCTCTATGCCACGTGGCCTCACGTCGTCCGATCCGACAACTGGCCATAAAGCAGCATCTTGAATTAATTACTTTGACGGCAGCTCTGACAAATGACAGCTCTGACATAAAATTCGAAATGATGACTCTGACATGATGGCGTGTTCCTAGGGAAAAGAAGAAAATCTTTCACACGGCTAGCATGATCCGTCAAATCCTAAAGCTCTCTATGCGGCTGCCACTCCTATGCGGCTGACACCCCTATGCGGTTGCTCTTTTATGCGGTTGCTCTACTTATGCGGCTGCCACCTTCATCCGGCTGCTTCCTTTATGCGGATGCTTCTTTCATGCGGCTGCTACTTCATGCGGCTGCCTCCTTCATGCGGCCGCCACCTTCATGGCTGCTACCTTCATGCGGCTAGAATTGTGGAGGGGCCACCCGTATGCGGTTCACTTAGAGACTGCACTCATGCGGCTCTGCCAGACGCCCCGCTCATGACAGTTGAGACACGTGGCGATCCTCGCGACAGTTGAGACACGTGGCGGTCTTATCCCCCTCGGAGTTATGGCTGCTAGAAAATCATAACAAAACCAGATTTAGTGCAATCACCATAATTACTCAGATCAAATCTGATTTTTTGTAATTAAGCAAATTGAACGTGGCGAGATCAGAGCTTGTCATAACAAATTATGAAGATTTATTGCAATCAGCATTAATTGCACATACGAATTTGGCACAATCAAGAATTAACTGCCCAGATATAATGCAATCAAGATTAATGGTACAGATGATTGGCCGCCGACTTTTCAAGGGGAGAATCATTGCAAACCCTAATGATCACACCCCCACTTCTATAAATAGCAAGGTGCCATTCCCTTGTAAACCCTCAAGAATTCGGAGAAAAAAAGAGGAGGAGAATTCCAGAGAGAAAGGAGATTCTTTCCACTAGGCTGGTCACACGAAGAGACAAAGGCACACACATAAGAGTCTTCCCACACATCCCGAGAGCATTTCTTCATCAGAGCCAAGGCTACGTCCGATCGTCCAAGGAGTAAGGCAGAGATGCCGTCGCTGTCCCGAGCCTCTATCGTCACCCTCTAGATCAAAAATAAACAATCGTACTTAGATTGCTGTACCTAGGTTTTTATTCCTAGGCTTTCTTTGTGCGAGCGAGTTTGTATTATGAGTCTAAGTTCAGTCCTCCTATAAAACTGTTCTACACTTTTACAATCAATGGCAAACACGATGGCAACTCTGCTGGGGACTAACTTCTCCACGGGTGAGGAGCTGGTGATACAATCAACGTAGCAAAACTTTGCACCACTCAACAAATGCTGGTCGCCCGGTTCGACCAGCAGGCGTTTGAAGAAATGCTCTCCGACGGGATCTCTGGCCCGGTCCAGCGGCGAGCCCGCACAAAGAAGGCCCGCAGGGAGTGGAGGCCCAAATCATTCGCTCCTTCCAAGCTCTCGAAGAAGTACTCTCTGTTGCTCAAAATGGCGTAGAAGTCTCGCAGGCGCCCCTACTTCAGACCATAAAGCACTCTGCTGTCCCCAAGTCCGACATAAGAAAACACTATGATGCTGGACTTGTAGGGGCAAAAAGAACTCTATACGGTCCAAGCCGCATAAAGGTACAAGCCTCATGGAGAAGGCTCATGCGGCCACAACTGCCAACCGTATGGAGAAAACTCATACGGCCACAAAAGTCAGCCGCATGCAGAAAGCCATGCGGCCAGAACTGCCAGCCGCATGCAGGCGGCCTGCACGGCCATGACTTCCAGCTGCATCCCAGAGGTTCATGCAGCCACCGCTTCTAGCCGTATACAGAAGGCTCATGCGGCCACAAAGGATAGCCGCACGCAGATAGCCTGCACGGCCACTGATCCCAGCCGCATACCATCTGTCCCATGCGGCTTATGGTCAGTCTTCGACCGCCTCTCAGGCGATCCTTACCCCAGATGCTCTCATGTGCCAATCTCCGTGGACTCTTCCTACTATGCACTCTCAGGTGCTAGAAGGAAAAAGTCTCGGGCAGCGCGGGCTCCGCGAGCTCAGTTGGCTATCCCAACTTCTGACTATCAGGGCGTCCCATTGACTATTATGGGCCCCTGATGGAAAGTTGTATAAAATATCCGTCCAGCCCCCGGCGGCCACGAACGGGATAGTTATCAAGAATCACCCAATAAGGATCAGGGGCAAGTACTCGTGCTACCCCCACATCAGGAACAGGCAGGAGGCCAACATACTCATGGGCTCAGAACTCCAGGTCCACAAAATGGGTGACTTGCACAACGTGATTCTTCATAAACGCAAAGAAAGAGACGAAGATTTGATGTACAGAGAGTCCTGTCAGGGACATCAATGCACCCAAGTCATTATCAACTATTGTTGCAACAAGGCATCAGTACAAGAAGATCGGCGGTCTCTTCCAACGGCAGCAACACCCAAGCTCAGAAGACGAGGCGCTTCTCGTCGCCTCCTATAATTATACTCTGAAATCATGGCAGCGGTAGAGAAAGAAAATATCTCTAGTCCAAAAATCTCCACCGGCGTAACCAAGAAACTCTCTTCTAAACGGTTGTCTACAACCATTACATGAGGAGTTTACCAACGTACCCGCTTAAAAATGAAATCTGCCACACTTGGAGATTCGTCGTCCACATCTCTGGGAGGCACTGGAGCCGGGGGTAGCACTCCCCAAATATCTACTAATTCGGTGTTCCAAGAAGATGATCCAGAGGAAACGATCTACCCAACAGATGCAGATCCCGACGTCCCCCAGGACGTCCACAACTCTCAAGAAGAGGCAAGCTCTGAAGCTAAGGGTACCACTCTTTCTGAGTCTGAACCAGAGAAACATTCCCATATACCCTGACGACTTCTCTGTACAAGGGTATGACTCAGAGGGCACGTCATCTACCGTTCCTTCCATCTCTCCTCATGTGAGGACGGTATTCATGACGGCCAGCAACCAAGACGGTCCCAGTGATCGCCAACGCAGCGACACTCTGGAGTCCATACTGCATGCTTGGTCAAGTCCGTGGATGAGATCAAAGTGGCCCTTCCAACTCTGCAAAGAAGAACGCCTGGCCAAACAAGGTTGGGTCCCGCAGTCAAAGCGGATTCGAATTCAGCTGCACCAAACTCGGGTGATAATTCTCCTGAAATATCGGCCCCCACTGCTGCAGACGAGGCCAGGAAGGCAAGAAGAGGGGTCCAGGAGCTCCGGGCCATGTTCCATGCCCGAGAAAACTGCCACCTCAGGATACGACAACTGTATCCTACTGCGTGGAGAGATGTTCCCTTCCCACCAAAATATAAACCATTCCACATCAATCCATATGATGGAAGACATCTACAAGCAGGTACATCACCTTTTTGAAGTCACAACCGACCATCTGCTCATGACGACGCCATCCTTACGCGGCTGTTCATTGGAGCATTGGAAGGGGTCGCCTTCGACTGGTACCAACTTCGGACAATTGCATCTATTCTTTCACCGGCTTCAAACGTATGTTCCTGGAGAGGTTCTACGAGGTAGGATAAGACATGACAATGTCTACCCTCATGGACGTTATTCAGGAGAAAATGAGATGACAAGAAACTACAGAGCGGTTTCGCCAGACGCAATGAAGTTGCTTCCGGTAACCCTGATTCCTCCTTAATTGAAATTTGCCAAAGCGCTAGTTTCCACGATCAGCCTCTGGATGGCGAAAGTTAATTTAAGGATTGGAAGACTTTCATTATTAGCGCCACTAGCGCAGAAGACAAATTAAGAAAGCTCGCCAATTGGGATTGCACGTCTCAGAAGGAGAGGACAAGGGCAAACGTCCTAGCACCAACAGCAACAATGGTGGTAATCCCTCCAACAATCGAGACAACAAGGACAAACAGGCTATAGCGGCCGACACAGCACCGAAGCCTGAACCGAAGCCAGTAGAAAAGCAGTGGCCTCAGATGACCTACTCCTTCGAGGACGACCATTAAGCCCATCTTGGACATGCTCATACAAGAGGTCGAATTCAGCTCCCTCCTCCAAGGCGTGAACCTCGTCCTGCAGAAATGGAGATCCCCAAGTACTGCTACTACCATCGCTATGTCCACCATGCTACACATGACTGCTACCAACTGAAGCGATACATCCAGCATCTCATCGATTCTAAGGCCCTGGCCATTAATTTTGAGGAGGTGACTGTAGCAGCCAACATGGTGTCAGTACAATTCGACAACTTCTCTCCGACAGAGACTCAAGATGGAGTAGTGCCTGTCCCCAGAGCAAAAATGGAGGTCGCTAACCTTCCACCTCCCCGAGACCAGGCTGCTGTCTAGTGCCCCTTACCACATCACGAGGGAGATCATGTGGGTCCATCCGGACCTGGTACCTGAAGTGACTCAGTCCGTGCCTCCCTCCACCAGCAAGAAAAAAAGTGGAAAGTCAAATTATGTCGCACAATTTTGACAGATGTCGAAGAAGCTACTGCTGTTGTTACCCGCACCGGCGCACAAACCCAACCTCCACCGGTAACTCGGCTGAAGATCATCAGCCAACAGTTGCTGATGCTCCAGGACCTTTCAGCATTCGACGACCGACAAGCCTAGGCCGAAGAGACTCGCTTCGACAAACCGCTCCGAAGAGAGACGCCTCATGGTCTGGAGAGGCCCTACATCTTCGACATCTTGGCGCAATTGGCTAATACACCAGCCAAATTGTCGTTATACGAACTCCTGAGACTCTCCATGGACGTTCGTGTCGCACTAAGCAGGCACTCCAGAATGTCGACGTATATCTGGCTGAATCCAATCTTACTAGGGAAAGCTCGCGTAGATCTCCAGCACAGCGCCTGAACAGGCACAATGCCCAACATCGTCTTTACTCCACAGGATATGCTTATCAAAACCAACCTAAATGATCGTCCTCTGTATTACGCTGGGTACATTGGCGATGTCAAGGTGGATCGATGCATATTGATCCCGGCTCTTCTATAAGCATCATCCCGAAGAGCCTACTACATCATCTACGCATCCCAATGCATCGCCTGACGCCAACAAGCACCGCCATCAGCGGTTTTAATTCAGGCAGAACTATCCGATCGAAAAGATTTGCTTGAAGTGCCAAATCGACGACCTTCAGTCAGAAGTGACCTGTTATGTCATAGATATGGATACTTCCTATAATATTCTCCTGGGGTGTCCTTGGATACACGATTATATGATCGTGCCCTCCACACTGTACCAGTACTCCAAATATGTCGACAAGTACGGCTTCGTAAGGACAGAATTTGCCGACATCGATCCCTTTAAAGGGGTCGAATCCTACTACTCAGACTCATGCTTGTATGAGAAGTCAAAAAAACATCTTGCCGAAGGAGATACTCAAGCTCAAACTGAGGTAGCAACTGCATCAAAAGAACCTCTGACGATCCACCTCCAAGCCCACAAACCTGGCATAACTGCGCCCCTTACAGCCACTCTGCGTAAGGACGTAATTAGCCTCTCTGCACAGGAAGAATAGATGATAATCCGACTGCCAAGGTCTGGCCAAGCGCCAAGACCTACGACAGAGCCACTGTCAATCAGGCTGCATAAATCTAGCCAGCAACAAACACAGGAGCTCAATCCCTCTATCAGGCCGATGACAATTCGTCTTCCTAGAATGAATCGGCAGCCGAGCACTAAGCCAGAGAATGCTAGCCACCAACAACTCCCCGCCCAGTACCAAGTACCAAACTGGGGGTAGCTAGTACGCCAACGACTCCACGTTCTCCTCTACCCATGAGCCCCTGATGATTAAGCTGCCTAAGTCATCCTCTCAGTCTTCATTTACACGTGGGGTAGCTGAAGAAATCAGAACTAGCCGAGTATGTGGCTGCTTATACTGATGGGCCATCCGCAGATGATGTAATCCTACTGGAAAAGATACCTTACTTCATCAATAAAGGGATCTTTGAATTATCTCGAGCTTAATAAGCTTTGTACAATGTATGCTATGGGACACGGTATAGGCACTCACCTTCACACACAGGTAACAAATGTCTACGCCGCAAACCAACTTACTCCAGTGGAAGACGCTTACCGCATAATCGAGGGAGAGATCATTCAATCATCTTCGGCTGGAAGAATAACCCACAACCCTTTAGGGTAGAAGAAGTTGATCTCGAACCCGACATCGGAGATTGCCCTTTTATCTGTATAGTTTTCAATCCAAGTACCTCATGAAAAACAAGGGTATGATATGAAACTACACCAGGCTTAACTACGCGCTGGTGGTTACCTTGTAATTGTCGGTCCCGGCTGGTAAACCACGAGACTATTACAACAAAACCAGATGTGGGCTAGGTTATGTTACACCGACAACGACCCCTGAAAGCTCAGACGAGGAATACGACTGGCACTCACACTCAACCGGATCACCCTTCGATTTGGATATCAGCATCGGGGACATGCTCAGGCAAGTATGGTCCATCAATATGGCATTTGTCGACGCCTACGAAGAAGATGAAGACATCCCTGAACTTCTTGAGTTAGAGCCGTGGGCACAACAACTAGATGCGCAGTGGGAGAAGCGGTTCGAACAAAGGGAGCCTCCCACCGAGGATGAGGTTGTATAAGTCGATCTCGGTATGAGTCCTCTCCAAAGCCCATATTCGTCAGCAAGAATCTGACAACGAAGAGCGAGAATCACTACTACAACTCGTCAGAGAATATATCGACGTGTTCGCATGGAGCTACGAAGATATTCCAGGACTAAACCCGAGGTTGCACTTCACAAGCTCAACATCCGTCTGGACGCAAAACGGTCAAGCAACAGCAACAACGGTTCCGCCCTGACGTCATGAACGCCATTGAAGCTGAGGTCAACAAACTGATAGCCAGCGGCTTCATCCGTGAAGAACGACATCCAGACTGGGTCGCCAACATAGTACCAGTCCTCAAAAAAGTGGAAAGATTCGAATCTGCATCGACTTTCGCAATCTGAATGAGGCGTGTCCTAAGGATGAGTTCTCTCTCCCTATCACAGAAAATATGATCACACACACCTGCGACTTTGAGCGTATGTCATTATGGATGGTTTCTCGGGGTACAATCAAATCAAGATGTTCCTAATGACGAAAAGCATACATCATTCCGAACACCAATTGGCACATACTGCTACACAGTCATGCCTTTCGGTTTATAGAATGCTGGCACCACCTATCAAAAAGATATGAGCATCATCTTTAGAGACCACCTACACAAGATGTTGGAATGCTACATCGACGACATCGCCGTCAAAAGCCGCTCTAAGGAAGATCATCTGCATGATCTGAGGACAGTATTCGACCTGATGCGAGTGCACAATTTAAAATAATCCCCTAAAATCCTTCTTGGGCGTATCCAGCAGGAAGTTCTTGGGTTTCATCATTACCTCCCAGGATATCCACGTAGACCCTGAGAAGACGAAGGCAATCATGGAGATGGGTCCCCCGAGAAATCTCGTGAACTCCGAGGCCTTCACGGGAGGCTAACCTACATCAGGAGGTTTATCTCCAACCCCTCCGGACGATGTCAGCCATTCACCCACCTCATGAAGAAGGGCGTTTCATTCATATGATAAAGAATGCCAGCGCGCCTTCGACAGCATCAAAGAATATCTGACGAACCCTCCAGTCCTGGTAGCCTCGTTGTTGGAAGACCATTCCTGCTCTATGTACGAGCGATGAAACATTCTCTCGGTGCTCTATTAGCACAAAACAACGAGGCAGACCATAGCAAGCTATATATTACCTCTGCCGAATGATGATGCGGCCGGAGCATCGTTACACTGCCGTAGAGAAAGAGTACCTTTCTCTAGTTTTCGCCATTCAGAAGACGCGACACAACGTCACGGGACAAACCATCTATGTCATATCAAGAGTCAACCCCCTCAGGGTCCTCATGACTAAACCAGAGCACTCAGCTCTCGCCTCGCTACTGGGCGATATTGCTGTCCCCTAACCACATGATCTTCGTCCCACAAAAGGCTGTTAAAGGTCAAGCTCTGGCAGACTTTTTAGCAGCTCATCCAGGTTCAGAGTCAACCAAAATAGACGAAGAAATTCCAGACGAGGTCGCTAATTCAAATGTGGCCTCCTATGATACCATATGGCCGATGTTCTTCGATTGCGCTTCCTGACTGGGCCCAAGGGCAACATCGTCGCTGGAGTCGGAGTAGTGCTGATTTCTCCTACCGAGTTGGTGATCATTCGAGCTTATTCCCTCACGAGCCCTGTTCAAATAATATGGTCGAGTACAATGCTTTGGTCATTGTCCTCCGACTTGCAAAAGAGCTGGGGGTAGAGCACCTTGAAGTATACGGCGATTCCAGCTAATCGTCAATCAAATTCGGGGCTCATACGAAGTGCATCATGAAGACATGGTCCCCTATCACCAAATAGCGATTAACATCATCTTGTCCTTGGAAGGGTTCTTCATAGAACATGTTCCAAGCTCCAGAACATTGAAGTCGATGCCCTAGCAGGCCTCGCAGCTTCCTTAGCAGTTCCGAATCATGCATCATCTGGTTGACATCATAGGTCGTGAGTTGGTCTGTCCCGGAATAATGTTCAATGTGTTGAGAGTTACTCCGTGCTGACAGTCGACGAAGCACCAGACTAGAGACAACCATTCATTGACTTCGTAGTCTACGACATCCTGCCAGAGAATCCGAAGGAAGCCACTTCTATCAGAAGACGTTCGCTCAGATTCTTCTATGATATAGAGACGAAAATGCTATATCGGCGATCATACGATGGATTACTTCTTCGATGTCTGTCAAATACAGAAGCCAAAGAAGCCGTACGTGAAGCTCATGATGGCATCTATGGGGCCCATCAGCCTGGCCCAAAATTACAGGATCGCATTCGATGAATGGGCTATTACTGGCCAACGATGGTTGCAGATGCAATAGACTATGCACAAAAATACAAAGCCTGTCAAGTCCACGCAGATTTCATCCACCAGCCATCCGAGTTTCTACATCCGACTGTGGCATCCTGGCCATTCGAAGCATGGGGAATGGACATCATTGGTCCGATCACTCCACCTTCATCCCGAGGACACCGCTTCATACTCGCAATCACAGATTACTTCTCCAAATGGGCGGAGGCTGTTCCGCTGGCATAAGTGAAGACTTCAAACGTGATCAGCTTCCTCAAGCATCACGTCATCTACCGCTTTAGGCTGCCCCGAAGGATCATCCATGATAATGGTCCGCAGTTCGCAAGCTACGCTTTCTATCAGTTTTATGACAAATACCGAATCCAGGATATTGCTTCAATACCATACAACCCGACGGCTAATGGTCTGGCTGAAGCATTCAACAAAACAATCATCAAGCTTCTCAAGAAGTTTGTGTCATCAAACAAATGCGACTGGAATAAAAGCTCGGTGAATGCTTATGGGCGTACCGCACTGCAGTACGGACGGCCACTGGGAATACACCATTCTCTCTGGTATGCGAGAGTGAGGCAGTTCACCTACTGGAAACTCAAATCCCTTCGCTCCGCGTTGCTCTCACCTATCGGTTGACAACAGATGATAATCACCATCGCCGATGCAAGAGTTGGAGGCCCTAGATGAGAAGCGCCTGTTAGCTCAACAGCGAATCTAGCTGTACCAAGCACGTATCTCCGGAACTTCAACAAAAGGGTTAAAATCAGAATATTCCAAGTGGGCAATCTCGTTCTGGCATTTCGGAGGCCGATGTTATGACTCACAAAACCGCCGGTAAGTTCCAACCAAAATGGGAAGGCCCGTTCATCATCAATGCTGTCTTCTCCAATGGAGCTTACTGCCTCACAAAAAAAATAGAGACTTGCTCACGTTGCCCATCAACGACAAGTTCCTAAAGAAGTATTATGTCTGAAACAACTCTGCCAGGGTGTTGATTATGTGCCATGTGGTACCGCTAATTCACACCCCGACTACAAATCTGCCAAAGTGATGAGTTATGTAGCCCCTGGTACCACTGAACTCACATTCCGACTACAAATCTGCCAAAGTGATGAGTTATGTACCCTGTGGTACCGCTAACTCACATCCGACTACAAATTTCCAAAATGATGAATCATGTACCCTGTGGTTCCGCTGAACTCACAATCCGACTACAAATTCCCTAAATTGTCGAGTTACATACCCTCTGGTACCGTTGAACTCATATTCCAAATCTAATATCCCTGATTGATGGGTTATGTACCCTCTGGCACCGTTCTCATTCCGACTCCAAATCTTCCAGATTATTGAGTTATGTACCCGCAAGTACCGCTGAACTTACACTCTGGTCACTACAGATAAATCTATATCACATCTTTTAGGTAGTTAGTCATGTATGATCATACCACTGAACTTTCTTCTAAAAGAGCTTCCTTTCATGATCCAATACCCGCACTCTCAGTGCACAAAAAGGGTAACAGATCCACAGATTCTCCGAAACAACTGTATCGATGCTACATCTGAGTTGTTTCCCTTTCATAAAAAACAAACCGCCCCTCACATAGAACATTCACGTCCTCATTACCTCTGAGTTGTTCTATGTACCCTTCATGAGCCCACTCCTGCCATGTCCTTATTACCTCTGAGTAGGAAGGCTCCATCGAAGAAACCCTCATATTTACCATGTCCTCATTACCTGAGTAAATATGTTGGTTCTCTCCCATCTTATTATCCGTATCCAGAACCAGGGTACGCCAAGGATAACAGGTCCACAAAAATCTCCTATTGTGGCAACTACTACAAGCAAAGAATAGAGCGAATGTATTCGGTCATTCAAAATCGGTTACATTCACATGACTATATCTCATGAGCAAGCCAGAAAAGTCCTCCATCATTTTTCAGACAAGAAGTAAGAAGATTACATTGATGTCCAAAAGAAGCAAAACACAAACTACAGCTGAAGACAGACAAAAATACAAAGACAAAAGATGGACACTTATGAGAGCCTACGAATCCTAGTTGCGGGGGCGCATATACCAATCCCTCAACCATTTTTCATATGAAGGATCTACTTGAGCAAAATCCTCGTCCGAAACGGGAGGGTCAGAACTCCCAAAACTACTGCCGTCAGACTGGGCTCCTCTTTCAGACCCAGCTCTCCTTTCTGTTCCTCCGTTTTTGGTATTACCTCCTCCTTAACGAGCGATGACTCTTATTTGAAAGGAGACAGCATCTCTTTCTTCACAATGATCTCAGCCTTCGCAGAATGCTGCAAGAATCGAAGATAAAAAGAAACAAAGTTAGAAGATGGCCAGAGCCTCATGCGGCCCAGTCCATATGAGCTTATGCGGTCCTGTTTAAGGGGGGCATCATGCGGTTCATTCAGAGAGACTTATGCGGCTCTGTACGACGGGTCATTATGCGGTTCAATTTGTGAAGTGCCTGTACGGCTACTAGACATGCGGCTCGGACATGGGGTATACCCCCATGCGGCTCGAACGTGGGACATACATGCGGCCCATATGAACAGTTCGATGAAGACGAGGGACGCGTTAAAGGCTTATGCATAAAGCATGCAACAGAGCCGTCTTTGTTAGGGTTTCGAAGTATACGATATTCCCAAACCCTTACTAGCAATGGTGGGGTAAACGTCGGGGTGAACTTCAGGCGCCGTGGCTGATGAAGAAGCCACTCGCTTAATATTCGTCGTAGCTTTGGAAGACTTGGGGGCCATTGTTAATAGATGAGCGGAGAAGGAAGACGAAGACAACAACTTAGGGCAAGAAGAGTTGAAGACGAGAGAAGTAAAGAAGTCTCCCCGTTCCACAAACCCCCTTATTTATAGGCAGACGAAAGGGGGGCTCATGAACCGACGGACGCTTCGATCCACGTTGCATAAAAAACAAAACCGACTCCTCGGTCATCGAGGAAAATCCGGATATTTAAAACCGATCATTGGGATCCTGCCCCAAAAGGCGACTTTAAATCCAAAGCAAATCAAGTGCAATTAATAAGACCACACGTGGCAGGAGGCGCACACGTGGCAGGAGGCGCACACGTGGCAGAGAGCTATGCGGCCAGACAGTCCATGCGGCAGGACGTCCATGCGGCTAGGAAGTCCATGCGGCTAGGAAGTCTATGCGGCTATGAAGCCCATGCGGTCAAAATATCCTCTGCGGCCAGAAGAGCTTATATATAGCCATATTCTTATTCAAAGTATTTCAATTTTTGCAAATTAAAAACATTGAAGGGGGTCTTGTAGAAGCATAGAAAAAGACAAGAAAGCCCATGCGGCTGAAAACAGAAGGATCCTCATGCGGCTCATAAGTCCTTCAGATCCCATACGGCTCACAACAGAAGGAGCCTCATGTGGCTCCAAAAGTCCTTCATGCGGTTCGAATGGCTCCATGCCACGTGGCCTCACGCTGTCTGATCCGACAATTGGCCATAAAGCAGCAGCTTGAATTAATTACTTTGACGGCAGCTCTGACAAATGATAGCTCTGACATAAAAGTTGAAATGATGACTCTGACACGATGGCGTGTTCCTAGGAAAAAAAAAAATCATTCATACGGCTGGCATGATCCGCCAAATCCCAAAGCTCTCTATGCGGCTGCCACTCCTATGCGGCTGACACTCCTATGCGGTTGCTCTTTTCATGCGGTTGCTCTACTCATGCGGCTGCCACCTTCATGCGCTGCTTCCTTTATGCGGCTGCTTCCTCCATGCGGCTGCCACCTTTATGCGGTTGACTCCTTCATGCGGCCGCCACCTTCATGCGGCTGCTACTTCATACGGCTAGAATTGTGGAGGGGCCACCGTATGCGGTTCACTTAGAGACCGCACTCATGCGGCTCTGCCAGACGCCCCGCTCATGACAGTTGAGACACGTGGCGGTCCTCGCGACAGTTGAGACACGTGGTGGACTTATCCCCCTCGGAGTTATAGCTGCTAGCAAATCATAACAAAACCAGATTTAGTACAATCACCATAATTACTCGGATCAAATTAGATTTATTGTAATTAAGCAAATTAAACATGGCGGGAGATCCGAGCTTGTCATGACAAATTATGAAGATTCATTGCAATCAGCATTAATTGCCCATACGGATTTGGCGCAATCAAGAATTAACTGCCAAAATATAATACAATCAAGATTAATGGTCCAGATGATTGGTCGTCGACTTTTCAAAGGGAATCATTGCAAACCCTAATGATCACACCCCCACTTCTATAAATAGCTAGGTGCCATTCCCTTGTAAACCCTGGAGAATTCGGAAAAAAAAAATGAGGAGAATTCCAGAGAGAAATTTCTTTCCACCCGACTGGTCACACAAGAGACAAAGGCACACACAAAGAGTCTTCCCACACATCCCGAGAGCATTTCTTCATCAGAGCCAAGGCTACGTCGATCGTCCAAGGAGTAAGGCAGAGCTGCCATCGCTTTCCTGCGCCTCTATCGTCACCCCCCAGAATCAAAAATAACAATCGTACTTAGATTGTTGTACCTAGGTTTTTATTCTTAGGCTTTCTTTGTGCGAGCGAGTTTGTGTTGTGAGTCTAAATTCAGTCCTCCTATAAAATTTCTGCACTTTTACAATCAGTGGCAAACAACTTCCTTCTGCTTGATTCCTTTCACTGTAAATCTTATCTTCTTTTATGCTGAATAGGGAGGTTAGGAGATAAGTCATACGAGTATACGTGTTATATTTCTTAGTTACTCTATTAGTTAACTTTATAAGTTGAGTAGTATGACTACAACCTACCACCTGTGTCCTTGTAACCTAGTATTAAAGTATAACAGAGTGATAATGAATATATGCTAGTGTAGGAGAGATGTTTACCTAGAATATAGAGATTTAGTAGCCCATACCCATTGGCCAACCAAGGCCTGATACAAGAACTAGTAGGACGACTGTATACGCAAGCACACCGGATAAGACTTAGATCCTTGTGAAACTCGAACTATTTGTTACTACTTTCAACGTATTCTCCCGTACTTATACTTTAAACAACCATAAACGATGATGCAATTTATAGCCTAGTTTTGCAAGCTTATTCTATGTCGAGCTTGTTCAGGATATATGTATACTTGGGATGCCCACAAGCATATTGTCTAATTAGAACCAATGTATTATGGTCTGATCAACCATAGTGCACTTGGTTCGCTCTTCATATGATTATCCCACGTGGATTGAGATATATAGGTATCTAGGTTCTCATCCGCGACTGCATTAACAATTCTCTTGAATTACACATTCGCCTTTGAATCATGTAATTGTATTCAATGACCTCTTTCTTGAACTCTTTATTGCTTTTGTCTTTCACTGATTGGAAAGACTCATATTTGATAGATATATAGAGTATCCCTATGGTCATGGTAGTTATATGGACAAGTATAGCAACAATCGGCCAAGCCATATAACTACAACCTTGTCTAAAGTTGCTCGTCCTTCCCTCGACCCTAATACTAATATCGTGACCTTCTAGTCATTTGAGCTTGAAAAATGAGTAAGATCTCACCCTTGGGTAAACCACGAACCTAGGAGACTATCTAATCTCTATGAATCAATTAATGTGAGTCTCCAAATATTCATCTTGATTCATGGCTTAACTAGCAACCCGTATGCCTTAACTCAAACCTTACTTGACTAGGCCCCCACAATTTAAATAGAGAAGGATAGACCAAAACAAGGACAAGCATTCCAAGGACTAAGGTAGACACCCATTCTAAGATTAGAGATTCTGTAGACGTTACTCTAGGTACAAAATTCTATTATCAAGGAAGTGACTTAGTATTAGAACAACACATTCACCAGCTTAGCCAAAATCTGTAGCATGACACCCGTCATTATGTTGTATTAGTAATCAACAAGTGATGCATGAGCACTACATTCAATATCTCTAGAACCCTTATGATTATAGTCTGGCAGGTTTGACACAAATAGAAATTCATGACTTAGTAGTTAGAGATCTTTCCCATAACATGCTTTAGAGTTTGTTATCCCACCAATAGACTCTCGTATACCATAGACAAGTGGGTCATTCTATCTTATCGACTCAGGTACCACTGTACGCGATCATTTCCATTTATTAGGACTCGGGGTACGATCCTCGAAATTGATTTACAACTACCCTATCATGTTATCGATCACATCGTGACTTATTATTACCAAAGGTCAAGGTACGATTCGCGACTCAAATATTCCTAACCTCATTATTCCTAAAACCATGTCCTAGTCTCTAGAGTAAATAGATTGCAATCCATTCTTACTTTTAGGAATTAGGGGATCAACGATTGATTGAGGTAAATTGGTTCTCACTAGGATGATAAATTAGTGACCAGTGAACTCCCACTTTCTTCTTAGATTTTTTATTGTCCCTTAACGTGACTTTGATATTTGGAGTGTAATACTAGCTGTTACCTTCCAACAAAATTTATATGCAAAACTTAAACGAGTCCACCTTCAAGTAGACATATCATGTCCCACTCAAACACATCTCCTTGCACTCTATTATTATGATATGACTTTTAGGTCAAAGGGACTAGCGATAACCCTTACCATAACACCGATGTACTTTCCGACTGTAGTTAGAGATCCAACATTGACTCAAATCTTTTGGCCAATATATGGTTGTGATTTACTCGAAGCCCTCTACGCATATGCTACTAGTGTGCCACTCAATAGAGGCCTCGTGTGCTACTTAAAATACAAAAGTCACGGAAGGCACATCTCATGACTTACGGAATCTATTCTACCAACCCGACGGGAAATTTGCCCAACCACTTGAATTTGAACCTATTCTACATTACCCTAAACTAATGGGGATGGTTTAAAATTCTAAGAAATTTTGTCCAGCCACTATAGATTAAAATCTAAAGTTTATGCAATCAAAGATTGAAGTCCAATTAGGGAACCTATTGAGACTCAATTAAACCTATCATAGCCTATCGCAATATTGGGACTATAAAACCAAACTTGATGAAATAGGCCCTCACTCCTATTATATAGGCCCCACCTCTCGGCTCACTAATTCTCCTTCCATAGATTTCATAACTGCATCTCTTCGTAGCCGATGTTATGCATCTCTCGGTACCAACTTGCTTCCGGATATACTTTACCAAGACCTCTCATACAGTCTTGACCAAACATAGTTAATATATGGGCCATATTAAATAGATAATACCTAGACTTCCTATAGAGTCCGTGACTATGATTGGAAAAACTTTATACTTCCATATACGTACTTGAAATTTGACCTTCTTAGAAGCCCTATTACTGTGCTTTCCCCGATTAACCAACTTCTATAAGTTGGGTAGAACATTGAACTTATTATACTCTACCTCTCAGAATGGGATTACAATCGTGACCGTTCTTTCGTCTATATGGAAATTATGAAACGCTCTTTATTTTGCATTTTACATCCTTTTGCTCGTGCGTTTAGATAACTACGGTAACATATTGCAACCTAAATTCTTCAAGTCAATCATAGAATCATTTTTGTTTAAATCAAGACCGAAATTTTCGAGGCAAATAGATCGCAAGCCTCTCTAAGAAGCATAAATTTTGGAATTAGCAAGTGATTGGAAATGATTGGTTCCAATCAGACTAATAATTCAATGGTTCATAACGTCGATCCATATTCGTATCATTGATACCCTTGACCGTTATTTTGATAATTGAATCACAACACTAGCCTTTTTCTTTCGACAAAGTTCACACTCACGAACTAGACTAGTCATGCTACTCACATGACATGCATGTCTTAAACGAACAAACTTTCTAGTGCTCCATTTAAATTACACCACATGTATGACACATTGTTTTCTCAAAACAAACCAAAGAGACCCAAATTCGATCTATTCGATTCCACCCATGCAAATATCGACCCATTCCCTTAACTAAACTGAATACTCAAGATCAATGCAAGATGTAGCACACCATGACATATGCCTTCCAATAAGCAAGCGCATGCCTCCTACACAACACCAAATATCAGCCCACACATATTAGTCGTTATGACTTAGAGTTTTCAAAACACTTGTCTAATTATATTCTATAGCATGGGTTCTTTAATTATCATCGATTCTTATCACTTGGCCATAAATTCTTCTTCCCTACACTTCTTACTTTCCCATTTTAGACGTAGAACGAATCCTTCAGAACCGACATACCTTAGTATATTCAAACAAGAGGTCGCTACCAGCTTGTCAGAAACATGACCCCTAGAGTGGCAATGTTTGATTGTAGTAACTTTCTTATAGTTGTTATTGACCAAGAATGTCATGGTGTTATCGAGGCTTACTTAGAATCCACTGCGGTCAGAAGTGTCCATTATTCTCGTGCCCCTCCCTAGAAATTGTCCTCCTTAAAGTCTTGTACTGACGATGATCTTTACGGGTGGACAACTTCTATAAGTTGGGTAGAGTCTGGAAGGAATCATACTCCATCATGTAGAATATGAGGTCAATTGGAATTCCTATGACAACCACCCCTCCATACTTTCAAAAATTGAGCTACGATTTGACGTACCAACTCTTCTTCCGTACAAATCTTGCATTCTTGATATTATGATTATTTTTAATTTCGAGGAAAAAATTGTCATAAGTTGGGTAGGATGTAAAACCCCTCATAATTTAAAAGAATATTTAAATTATTTTTGGATTTTATTTAATTCTAATTTATTTTTGTCGTATTTATATTATATAAAAGGACTATAGCTATGGTTGAGTTTGAATATGCAAGACGACTAGAAAGTATGACATGTCTAGCATAGTAGGGTGCTTTAACTAGCATGCTAGCCATGTTAGGAATGCCATGGTCATATTGTAATCTCTTGCATGTTAACCATTCGAATTATGGCACAAGTTATATTTTTATTTAATTAATTAGTTAAGAAAGCCTTTCTGTCATTTTAGGAGAACCGGTTGCACCAAACCTTCCCAAACCTCTTTCAAGCCAAACCCAACCTTATGTAGGCATGTTGGACATTAATAAATATTAATAATTACATATTTTTATATTTAAATTCAGATTTGGATTGAAATTCTATATATAGAATTAATTAGTTCTATATTAGGAAACACCTTTTTAAATCATCAATCCAATCAATTAGCCAACTCACCAAACAACCAAATCATGCCATAGTGGACCCCCACCATAGATTTCGGCCAAGCAACCACCCCCCATGGCCTAATACCCCATAGGAAAAGGATTCCCACTCCTGTTCATACATGCAACCCAATAAAGCCCATATATATACATCAACTTAGCCCAAATCCTAACCCTAACTTAAATCTTCCTTTATTTCCACCTCCATAGCCGACCAACCCTTCTCCTCTCCATAATTTCGGTAGCACTTCACCCCCCATATCCTCCATACAATATCTCCTCCATTGCACATCTCTCTATCCTTCACAAAAACTTATCTCCTCCACCATACATCCACCCAACCCCTCAAAACAAATCCTAAAAACTCTATCTTCTCCATCAAACCATCTATAGCCATTGCCAACCCTTCCATACTCACCAAAAGAGGAATTGCAAGCAAGGATGGCGAAAAAGGTTGGAGCTTTGGCGAGGAAAAGTCGTCACAACTTTTCTAGCAAGGACCTTTGGTAAAAAATCCAAATCTTTCCATCTCAAACCCTTATTAAAATTTTGTAGAAAATATATTATTAATTCTGTAGAAATCATATTTTGATGTCTTTTTTAGGTATAATCATCCATAAAGATTTCATGAAATATGGGCATAATATTCATGTGTCGGTAGGATCAAAATTAACCTCCTTTTTGAAGGAACTATGAGTTTTTACTGCCTATTCTCGAAATAGAATTTTATTTGTTTTTATATACATAAATTAGGATTTTTAAGAATTTTTTCCATGATTTTAGCAACTCAAATCTGCTCGAAAAAATTGTAGGTCAAAACTAGCTAATTTTGGGTAACCAGCTGACCTAGAATATTCCAAACTTGTAGTATAACTCAACCCTTGTATCTATGATATTATTCTGTGAGATAAAGTATTTTATTGTTGTTTAAAGTTTATTTTTGGTTATTTTAGCAATTTTGAGTCATTAACTATGCTCCGGACAAGTTTCGGGTAGACTAGCCGACTTAGTAATCAACCAGTCATAAATGTCTTTAGAAATATTAATTCTGAAATTTCAGAGATAAATCTGTAGAAAATTAGTTTAAATATTATTTTTATGATATTTATTTGATTTTTAAGTATGTTATTGAAGTAGGGGCATAACCTACAAATTAAGAGTTAGAAACCCTAAAACTATATTTGGATGTCTCGTGGAACCTGTGTGATGTTTGTATGGGTCTAAATGGTTCCTTGAGAGATTGAATAATTTTAACACATTACCTTGACTGATTAAGTCATTTCGTAAGTTTCGCGAGTAGTGACTTAATCGAGTTAATTAATTATCTAGGAGCGTCGAATTCCGGAGGCGTGGACGTGGGAGCGGCGTTTTATATTCACAGCGCGGAATCAGGCAAGATACCTTGCCACGTTACTCTATGACTTACAAATTCTTATTTTTAGTTGTTATTTTTAGCATTTTATTTGTTGTTATTATCAAACTGTGCGTCCAAGTCATACTTGGGTGCAAGCGACTCTATCGGTCGTTTTTCTCACTTTTATTTATTTCTCTTGCATTGACTTAGTCTAGTGACCATCCATTGATGATGAGGTATTGGTATATCTCATATGGCCTTGACACTTGCTTTACCACGTATTATGAGTCACATGTAGGCCACGTACCTGTGTAGTCGGTGGCCACCGATACGTATGGAGCGTGTGACAGATAGGAGTAACTGCCAATAGAATTGCATGTTTGAAGACTTGGCGGTTAATAGAGGCTCATATCAGTCATGGAGATGACGATACTAGGCATTGGGTATGGAGAACAATACCTGCCGTATGGGCTTATTTGCACTTTCCTGATTACCTGTGCGCTCCTCCGAAGACGCAGGCCCCAGGTGCCCTCTGACGCTTTCCAGAGCATTATGGACGTAGCCCCTTGAACATGATGCCTTCTGACAATTTTCGAACATTAAGGACATAGGCCCCTGGTGCCCTTTACGAAAACTATGTCGATCCTATTTACAGCCAGGGCTCATGCGTCGAAGGATTGTTTCTCAAAGCTGTATATTCACAGTAGATTGGTCAAGGACCCGATTGCAAGCATCCTTGCTTTTCTATTATATTATCACAGTTTATATGGCATGGTGTTTTCTTGTATCTTGCTACGTCCCTCTGAGGACCTGGTTATCTCTCCAAGATTATACGATTTCCCGCAGGAGTACGGAGCGGCTCTAGATCCATCCTACATTGATGACAAGGCATCTCCTGCTGACTTCTAGCTTATTGATTTCCTTGAGATATTTTAGTGGACATTTTTACATCTCTTTACTTTCTATTTGCGGAGGTTGGACTCCGATCTTATGAGGCTATTTTATAGCTGTTTGGAGTGAGTATTTTCACCCGGCTATCTTTTTATACACTCATTTAATATCTAGACTTTATTATCTTCTCTGTTGAGCTGTGATGATATTAGATTATATTATTCTGTCCTATGATGATTTATTATACAGCTTATGTACGTATACGAGGATTCCATATATTGGAGTATTCTTCGTATATGTGCAACTGGCATGTTCGCGTACTCGATCCTATATATTTTGGGACTGGGACGTTACAACCTCTATAACCTTAAACAATCAATCACACTTAAGATGTTCTAGTACTCCAAAAAGTGTTCAGCACGAGCTTTCGTCCTTCCAAAATAGAAAAAGACAAAAAGTTCATGGTAAGGAGTTCAAGAAAGATGATCGAATGCAATTATCGAGTTCCAAGGGTGATAAAGGAAACCAAAAGAATTGTCAAAGCACTTTGTGGATTGAGATCCTAACATACTATCCTATCGCAGGCCTGTTCGTTATAGTAATATAACCGAAATGTCTAACTCGACGTGCATGGGCCACCAAAAAACTGTCACACCCCAGTCCCAAAAGCCAGGAGACTGGCACGCGACATGACCAGCTGGTACATACTCAAATGTGACACCAATATATGAAACCCTTGAATATTGCACGTATGGAATATGGGGTCTAAAATGAAAAATAACTATATCTCAATCCTCAGATAATTATCTCAAGTGGGAACAAATGCATTAATGCTGATCAAACAATAATATATTGATGCCACTGGAATATAAATAAAAGAATAGATAATTTGTAATAAGGTTGGCCATACCTTGATACAATCATCTGAACAAGCTCATAACAAAAAATAAAGCTTGTAAAACTAGGCTATGCAGCTGGAGATGTCTTCATAAAATATGAAAGACAAAAGAACGATAAAAGTACTACTAGTGATACCTAAATCTTGGAGGTGCAATCGTCCACAAATCTATCCTTTTATTCTAGCGGTCTCAACAATTACCTGATGAGATCAACTTGTCCTCAGGGTACAAGCAAGATACATAAAACATGCCACTAAATAACAGTAAATAACATGCAAAGGAAAGGGAATGAAATAACATTAGAGAAAACACAGTGAGGATACATGCATAACCATAGTACTACTAGACGTGGCTAAAAGGAAAATGTTGGGTAAAACTACAACACGGTGCGAGCTAACGGTCCTATAGAAAGCAACATGGGGCGTGCTAACTATCTATATAAAGTCACTATTGTGGCACGATGCATACTAACAACCGAGATTGGACAATAGCCAAGTACTAATAACAATGTCAAGGAACTAGGGACCAAGTCCGATATAGAGTCTCTATCGTAGTACGGTGCGTACTAACGACCGGGAGTGGGAAAGTAAGTCATGTATAAAGTCTCTATCGCAGCACGGTGCGTACTAACGGTCGAGTGGAAAGAACAAGTCATGGTACATAACAAGGTACTGATATGAACAACTATGAATGTGTATAAAAAGAAAATAACATACAGGTGATATGATAAAACATGGAAATAAAATTAATACATAACAAGAAAAGATATATACAAACAAAAATAATGGAAAGTATGCATGTAAAATAAACTGTATTTAGGGCAATGCATACTTGCCTGGTGTAGAATCGACCATGTCCAAATAAGCAACTCGTCAAATCAATAAGCCATGAAATCTATGTTGGCCCATTGGTCATAGTCAAACATGATTTTAATAATAAATCTAACCCTGTCTCGATATAGGGGCTACTTGGACAATTGTTGAGAACTACTACTGCTACCGTTTAAGACTGAAGACGTTTTGCTACATGAGTCTGTATTTCAATATTTAATATAATTTTTATATTGTATTGAGTCTAGGAACATGATGTACATCGAGTCTTACAGGGAAATAGGCTATCCCAAAATATTTTTAAATATTTTTCTTTTGAAAATAGCCCATTTTTCAAAAATCTCCTGACCGCCTTAAAACTTTTCAAAAAGCCCAAAATCCGATTTACAAAAATCCCAAAAATCAAACTCTGGACCCCAAGGGAATTCGGACCAAGTTCGGCCCAAATTATGCCCATGTTCGGTTAGTGCCCGTTGGATTTTGAACTTAGTCATCCTGTAGTTACGGATGCAACAACTATTTGCCAAGATTCTCTCGAAGAATTATGTCTGAATTCTCCCTTTGGAAAACCTATAAATAGAGGAATTTTCCTCATTTCAACACACCTTTCTCTTCTCTTCTCTCTAAGCTTAATACGTTCTTCCAAAGTGTTCTAACATATTTAAATCTCAAGCCAGTTACAATCCTCTAGTCGATTTGTCAGTGCGGTATGGTATAGAAGTTTCAGAGTGATTGTAGTCAAAGGCTTGATTGAAGAAAGACACTTCATAATTGAAGTTGGTCGAGTACTTCAGATCAAAGCTTGTGTTATAGAAGTTGCAAGAACTTCAAAGGAAAACTTGTGATATTTTTCCATAGTGGATTCAATTGGAAGCTAGAGTTCTTCCGACTGGAATAGTCCTCACAAGAGGAAAACCAGTATACATCCTTGTGTTTGCGTTTGCTCTCTGCTTTCTACTTTTTATTTACATATCTGTGATATATATATTCTGTGTTCTTGCTGCTAACAATTTTTTAATAGCTAAATTTCTGCTGCCTACTCTATTTACCCCCTCTAGAGTATAGCGCTTTACATTTTGTTCCTACAAGTTAAACTTTCGCAAATGTCCCTGAATGCTGAAACAGATATCACCAATATTCTCGTTATAAGAAAAATATCTAAGTTTGACTAATAAGTCAAATTCTGGACACAGGGTCAAACGTAAATTTCGGGTCAAAACTGTGTCCGCCGTTGGACCACTTTGTACCAAAAAGCGTGCTAAAATCTATGGTATCTAAAGTCAACAAATTTTATACCTATAGTCCAATTTTTTGATAGGAACCCAACGGTATGTCCACTTTTGGATTCCGATGAGCCGTGCACAAAATTGCCCATTGAGTTGGATCGTGGGCCCGCCAAAACGGCGATCCGGTCAACCGTCTCAGAATTGGACCAAACTTGGCTCACAGGGCCATAAAAATGATACGTGTCCAATGGCGCAAGTTTCTCGCGATGTGATGAACGTGCACTAAATAATTTGGTTTTTTGCAAAACTTGGTTGTGTGCGCATGAAAAATTCGATGCATATCGGTCGAATTCATCACGCATACACAACCAATTCGAGTTCCATCAAAGCCCACACGTTCGCAACATCCATAGGCACGTTTTGATGCGTGACGAATTCGACAAGTGGCCCGATTTGTCATGACAGACAACGTATCGGTTGAGATTTCTTGCTAACGTGATTGACTGCTTGGAGTTGCTATTTCTACACTGCCAGGCAAGATACATTGCCACCTTACTCTGTGATTTACTTTATCTTATTTTTGTTATTTAATTTCATCATTTTTACCTGTTGATAGTATTATATCATTGTGCGTCCAAGTCACACTTGGGTGCTAGCGACTGTATCAATCGTTTTACTCGTTTTATTCTATTTTCTTCAATTGACTTAGACTAGTGACCACCCATTGGTGATGAAGTATTGGTATATCTCATACGGCCTTGACACATGCCTTATCATGTGTTGTGAGTCATATGTAGGATGCGTACTCGCGTAGTCAACAGACCACCGATACGTATGAGGCGTGCGACGGTTAGGAGTAACTGCCAATAGAATCGTATGCTAGTGGACTTGGCAGTTACTAGAGGTTCCTATGAGTCATGGATGTGACCCTACTAGGCATTGTGTAGGAAGAACTGTTCATTAACGCATGGGCCACGTATGGGCAACGTATGCACTTTCCTATTCCTAATCCTACTGGCCTCTGACATTCGAGAAATGTTATGCTTTGAGGTTCTTGGTATCCTGGTGGGACCGTACCTGAGTTTCCTGTACCTGTAGCCAGAGTGCCCATACGTTAATGGTTTGTTCTTAACTGTATTGTCACTGTAGAACTGGTATGTCCCTCTATTGCATGCATCCCTTTATTTTCTATTATATATCACAGTTTATATGACATGATCTTCCTTTATCTTGTTACATCTCTATAAGGACCTGGTGATCTCTCCAGGTGTGTGCTTCTGTGATATCTGCAGGTGTTTAGTCAAGGCCGTGATCTTCTCCATTCCTTTGCGTAGGATTGCCCTTGGGTCAACTTTCTACATTTCCTTTGCATTTTCTCCCGTGTATTCTTCTTCTCATTTAAATGGTTGGTAGTGGATTTGTCTCCGCCTAACTACATGTATAAATGACAAATTTTATAGTTGATTTATATTATTATTCTCTTATTTGGTGGATGAGATTTAGTTGTCTTAGTTTACTGCATTTTACATCTTATGTATACATACGAGGTTTTCTTATATTGGAGTATACTTCGTATGTATGCAGCTGACATGTCTACGTACTTAGTCCCATGTATTTTGGGACTGGGCATTACACGTTACACTATGGATGTTTGGAGATTGTCTATATCTTATGAAGGGCTAAACCCATTTCACCAATAAGTGTAAAGAATGTACCAGTATCACGGTTCTACATTTCTGTAAGTATAACAAACATGTGAGTGTTCATTTGCAGTCCATGACAAATGGCTTGACAGTATAGTACAAGCCACATTCTTTCAAGATCTCTTCATAGTTGGTCAAAACCTACTATGAAATATTGCTCCATAAACTGTCACGATGAATCTAATTCAGCAACTTCAAAGAACCAATAGGATAAGACAAATTTTTAGCCATTAATTTGTTGGTAAGGGTTGTAGCAGTATATCCTAGAACAACGGGCCCAATGCCACTCTTGATTATTCCAGGCAGTAAACCTAGTTGAGTGAAAGAAACATCTCCCATTTGACATTCAAATGTATTTTTCTTGAAATTATTAAAACGACTAACAAAATTTGTCCAACAGAAATGCCAGCTTGTGTGGGAGTGATTGAGTATTCCATCTTTCTCGTAGAGACAACCGGAGCATAAGTTTCAAGGGTAAATGACGCTCTGCAGATGGTACAAACATCTTCCAATTTCTTGAGATAAGTATCCAAGCATGTTTATCCTTTTTAGTTTTGGTGTTGTCACCTTATGTTAAAGTCAAAGTGTCCACAAATTGAAAAGATGTCTTAAAAACTTCTCATTATTCAGAATAAAATCCTACAGTTCAACATCTATTGTAAGAAGCATTTGTGTTTGACCATCAATCATTTCTTGTCTTAAGGGAGGTTGATTATGCTGATTTGAGATGTCATATAAAATACCAAATCAGAGAGGTTTGTGCCTAACATTTCCTCAGGTGCATCCAAATGAGTTTCTCCAAGAAGTTGGCAGTAAAATGAATCAATAAATGAAGAAAAAAATTGTCATATGACTTAGGCAAATGTTGCATTGATGTCATGAATGACAAAGTAGGCGTATAGAAGTTTATGCGTCTATTCTTTAATTCATCAAGACTGGTAGAATTGCTTATGACGCATAATATAAGGAACACATAAGTGCAGATTAGTTACACTCATTCAGCAACTTACAAAAGCACATAGACAAAAATTTTCATTTTCTATTGAAGCTTCACAGCAACAACTATGCACGTAATTGGAAAGTTAGTTTGCACATTTTTGGAGTTGAGTTTCCTCGCTCTTGCGTCATGACTTGAAGGCGCATAGCCTTATGAGTTCTCATTTACAAACATCAATCGCAAGAGTTCTCGTCGATCACAGAGATTTACCTTCAATCGGCGGTTGGACTTCGACGGAAGTAGTCTCTGAAGATTAATCGACCGACTTTCCTTTGTTTTTGCTTGTCGACGGTGCCTTAGTCGAAGTTTTGGTAGCAATTTCTTGGGAGTTCTCGGTAGAACGGAGGAAGAAGGAGGAGTTCTTGGGAAGACAGTAAATTTTAGGATGAAAGTAAAAGTTCTACTTCATAACTCTTCAGTTCTGTTTATAGATCATATCAAGTAGTCGCATAAGAATATGTGACTCTTGGAATCCCAAGACTTATTGATGAATCATACTAACTCCTCGATTCTCGTACCAAATGACGACTATATTAATGGCACAAAATCCGAAAAAGATTTCAAAAGATTGACAACTGTCTCAATCAGGATCATAATCTTATGCATCTCAACTATAGGGGTGGTTCTATGCATTTTAGTTAGAAATAGCAAATTTATGTGCCTCTATCAGAATTATAGTTAATGCGTTCTATGTATCAGATGGACAACAAAATTCATGCATCTGCTTGATTACAAGATTTGACACATCTCAATTTTTTTTTTAAATTTACATGACAGAATTCATTTATGACTATACACCAGTTTTCTACTTCCAGCAGTTATGCGACGTATTGAAGACAATGATCTTTCAAAGATAAGTCAGAACTCACATAAAGCAGAAGATCACAAGCAAAATAAAATAACATCAAATTCAAAAGACAAAAGTACATTTCCAGATCTGTTTATCTTTGAAGTTTGGTGTTGAATTTAGAGTTTCTGTTTAATCTAGAGTTTGGTGTTGAAGAGTTGTATCGGAGGCTGTATTCAGAAAACGTTCTAGTTTTCCAATTGCCTTATAGAGTCGGTCGTGTGCCCATCACCAAGCACGGTGTTGTAAAGTCGGTCGTGCACTTGTCTCCAAGCACGGTGTTGTAAGAGTTGCAAGCGCTCAGTTAAAGCTTGTGCCATAGTGGATTAACAGCGAGCAAGAGTACTCCCGACTGGACTAGTCCTCTCAGAGGGAAACCAGTATACATTGTGGTGTTCACTGAGTTTGAATTCTTGACCCTTACTTTACAGTATTTTATTTACCGTCTTTTATCTGCCATAATAATAACTGCTTAATATTTTTAATTGGTGATTATTTTCTGCTACACACGTACACATTCTATTCACCCCCTCTAAAGGTGCTCAACGGTCCTACAATTGGTATCAGAGTTAGGACTCTATTATCTGGCTTAACATCCTTAGAGTAGATCCTTATTATCAATTATTAACCTCTGATTCCAATTGCCTACAATTGGTATCAGAGCAGGTGCTTGTAATATAGATATTACTCCTCATACAAATTGCTCCTACAATTGTTATATCAGAGCAGATTATATTCATATATAACACTCTTGGGTATTTGCATATGACAGCTATGAAATTAATATTCACAGGTGAATGGCAGTCCACCAATAGACCTCTACTATTTGATAGAATGAACTATACTTATTGGAAGACACAGATGAGCTTCTACCTGAAGTCTCTAGATTTTTGGTCAATTGTTTGCAATGGCTATAAAAAGCCATACAAATCTGTATATGATGGAATTGGGATTTAAGGTAGAACACAATCCCTTATACGAAGAAGAGCATATATGTAACAACTGCAAGAAAGATAGGCCATATCCAAGAAGTTTGTACTACTGCTAGAAAGGAGAGTCACCACGAACGATCAAAGGAAGGAAGGTCATCATCTCACAAGTATGATAGAACGAGCATATGGTGTGAAGCGAAGCAAACGGTTCCGAAGAAGAAGAGAGACCTCATCAAGCTACAAATATACCAATGGCATTATCCAACAAGGTACAAGACAACTTTGTTCTAGAAGAGAATGAATTCTCTTGTGATGAGTTATCTGATGCTTTCAGAGATTTATTTGAAGAACACAAGAAAGTATTAGTTAAGCATAAGCAAGCTAGAAAGGATATTCTAGTCTATAAGCATGAGAATGAAAAGCTTACTTGCTTATTGAATGATGCTAGAAATACTCCTTCTTTTGATAATTCTACTGAGATTTCCACACTTGAGTTTAGATTGCATGAAATACTTGTTTGCATTGAAAAAAGCACTCTAGAAAATGCTAAACTGAAGGAATAATTAGAATCAGAAAAAAGAAGTATTCTATTGCTTCATGTAGAATTGATCCTCTTAATGCTAAATATGATGAGATCTGTGCTAACTCTAAAAAACATAGAGACTAGACTGGGAAAGCAGGTAATACAACCTATGACTCAGTCTAACACAAGACACATAACACCTCACAAAGTCACACATGACAGATCTTTTACAAAGAAAGCAAGCAAAGCTAAAGCTTCATGCAACCATACTTTCTATTACAAGTATCCACGTACATCATATCACACTACTACACGTTCTCATACTACTGCATATAACACTAATATTAATACTTTTTGTTATTATTTTGGTATCAGTGGACACGTTTCTAATCTTTGTCAAATTAGAAAACTAGTTGATATGAACTTATGCAAATGGTTCCCAAAGCTAACAAATGTGGATCCAAGTATTGGATACCAAAGTCTTCACCCAATATTTCAGGTGGAGCTACTTATGCTGAACCATAAAATCATGGAACGTGTTGGTGGTCGCACAACTACAAAGGTCATCTTCCATGCAATTTCAGCAACATAAGTGTGGTCACTTGAACCACTTTGGTAACATGCAAAATGATTTATTTTATGGTTTTATTTATAGAATCTAGCATGTTCTTATTAATGTCTTTCTATTTGATATCTTTTAGTTGTTTATTGTTTGAATCAACGTGAGATATAATCCTTGCATGAATAGCTTTTTAGCTTAAATGATTAGTTCACACTATATAGTATTTTATTTTCTTTTAGTGTGACACATTTGTCTATATATGCTCTTTTCTCTTAATCTTATTCTTGAAGCATGTATACTACTGTAGTCCATAGGAGCTTAATTTTTTTTTTTTGCTAATATGTTTTTGACTCTTCGTCTTTAATATTTTTTTGGTCACTTCTTACCGATTTGTCTTTAACATGTCATATTACTTTGATCGGTATTTTGTAAGTATGTATGTTTAGCACAAGGCTCCTATTTACTTGAAAAGTATATACATACACTTTTATGTTAACCTTGTACTTGCATAATATATTCACTATTGATTCTCATATTTTATTTTGATTAACTTCTTATGAATCAATTACATCTTTGTCTGATAAAGCATATTTATGCATGTTTTTGATCTTGTGATAATTTTATTATGCTTATTAAGGATACATGAATAATTCATATATTGCTCATATGTTTCTTATATTAATGTATATATTTTTGTATATATATCTTTACAAAAATATATGAGTTAATTTCAAGTTCTATATTATTTTAGAAAGTAATTTTAAACTTGTGCTTATCTCATACTTTAGCTATTGATTACTTCGAACAAATTTATGTTTTTCCCTTTATTAGCTTCCTCCTTAAAGCCTCTTTTAATGATGTTTTTTCTTGGCTTTTTGGTTGACATTTTTGCATACGTGACTCTTATTTAAAATATTTTTAGTATCTTGATCTTGATAAACCATTCATTGGGTATTTACTTCTTTTACATTTAGGAATTCTGGATTTTGATGTGGTTCGATGATACTGCATATATTCTTAATTCTAATTTTTTGAAAGATAGAAATCATTTTTGGTACAAGCCGAAAGGGTCCTTCTGTCATACACGTGTAAATAGCCTGAAGCGACACGGTGTACTAGTCTTCGGACTACAGCTAGTTGGAAACCGGCCCCTACAGCTAACCTGAAGTGTTCAATACTTTATAGACTTAAGATTTATTAAGATCTACTTGGAAATATTATCTAGTTCTGGATCCAAGGTACTAAATCCAATCCTCTAGGTTCCAGAATACATCCAACATATCTAGGTCCTATATTTTGTATTACAAATGTTTTATATCTTGTTGTTACCCAATAATTTTATAGCACATATGAATAAATGTAATTGATACATCTTATACCGTATACTACATTCTTCTAAGCTTTTTTTAAGTCCATATAATATAATTGATTTTATATTGCACAAATTCTTCTTAAATCCTCGGTTAGTAATGAAGAGATTTGTTTTGGGTACAAGCCTACAAAAGTATGTTTATCACCACGGCTACGGCTAAAGCGAAGCGATACTTAAGTGTTCCCCAATAAACCTCCGTTAGCTGGGACATTACCCCTATAGCTAACCCAAGATTGATCAACACTTTATAAACTAAAGATTTATTGAGATCTAGTTGCAATTGTTATCTGATGGATTTTTTATTTTAGCTTTGATGGATAATATTATTTAATAATTAATTTTACAAAAGGTAACATATATTGATCTTCATAGGTTAATGTTTGTCATCTTTTGATATGTTCATTTTTCTGTCACATTATTCTATATTCAGACTTGATTTGATCTTGTGACTACTCGTTGAATATTTTGGTTTTCTGATATATTCTTTATCGTTTGTGGGATATTCATGGTACTCATTTTATTAAGCATTATTATTCTATTCTTATTCAAGTTATTTACTGCCTACAGCAGTAACTCTTTGTGGAGGAGAAGTCAGGCATATTAAATTTCTCTCTCTTAAAGCGTTTCTTCTCTTTAACCCTACGTTTATCTAATAGATACCGTGCAACGGCTTTAAAAGGGAAAAAAATAAACTTTGATAAGAAGACCTAAAAATTTTGAATTAATTTCCTACTTTTGGAAATATATCTCTAAAGTTTTTTTAAAATTTTGTCAATACTATTATTTTTGGATATAACCATATAAAGGTGGAGCTGTTAATTATTTCAAATCAATTATCCCCTTGACATGCCATATATCTAGAATACATTTTTCTTTGAAGATTTATCTAGTTATGTTTATTTGTTCATAATAGGCTATTTATGATTTGTGGATTCTTTTATTAAAATTATTTTCATGATATAAAAATTTGAATCGCCAGCTTTCAGTCTGAAGACTAAATGGACACATTCGAACATTTTTTTACACAACTTTTATTAAGACAGTTTTTCATAATAAATTCCCCATTTCAAAAGTATTTTGAATTCTCTCTGATTCATTGAATCTGTCCGTTATTCGCATTAAGACCAGATTCAAAAATCCTTTACTGTCTAGAAATTATTATTTTTATTTTAATTGGAGACATATATTGTTTGTTCATCTTTAAACATTTATTTATTAGATATTCTTTTACTTGCCTAAAGATGATAATTGTTTTAAGTTTAGTACTTTATATGCATTTGATCAAAGGAAAGAAAGATGCATATCTTGGATATTCCTTAGATCTTTTGTTTATATATTTTTATCTATTTTTTTGCATATAAATTACTTCGGAAATAGATACGCATTTTTTAACGGGGAGCAAATTAATTGTATCAATTCTTTTATGCCCTCAATATGTGGTATACCTATCATGGACATATATTCTTTTACTTAAAATATCTTGTTGATTTTAGTAAGTTTATGAGAGAATATATGATTATTATTATTTTAAATTCCATCATTTTATTTGAGTTTCTAAAGGTTCTGTTGGCAAATATATTTAATTATCCTTATTTTATTTTCCACGTTAAATTGATTTGGCTTTTTTATTGAGATTTTATTTCATAGTTCATGATTATCTATATTTAGACTAGCATACTTTATGGGGGAGCATTCATGTCGACTGAATTTCTCATTCTTAAGTATTTTGCCTCAATTACCTTCATATTTATCTAATGGATATTCATATATCAAGCTAAGGTAATTGAATTCAAATGCATGAACTTTGGTATAGATTTTGTATAGATTCTAGTATATTTATTTTGATTTCTTTTTCGATGATTATATTATTTATGAAATTGATTCACTAATTTGATTGGTCAAATTATGAGTCATATTTTTTTGTGATCATTGTTAAAAGTCTTATTATATTTTTTTTTGTATATACTAGATCTGCAAATTTTTTTTCTCATGGATTATTTATGACCAATGATTGATTTCTACTATATTGATATCTACTTTTTTTAAAAACCTTTTATTGGTCTATTTTAAAACTACAGTTACATTTATACATCATATTGTGTTTTGAATGTCATTTTTGGATTTCTACTTGGTAAACTATGTATTGTTTGATTTCAGTTTTCTTTGTTAACATTCAACCAACTATATTGTATTTTGACATATTTTGTGTAATTTTCTAAACTTGTCATTACACTGTTCTTCTAATCCTTGATCATGATTATTTTTGTCTTTCTCCTTTACTTATGTTTCAGTTTATTTTATCTCTTACTATGGGGGTGCTAATTTTTTGATCATGTCAATGGGGGAGAAATAAGTTTAAGTTAGCACACAATATTATAGTATTATTTGTCTATTAGTGATACATGCATCTATTGTATATATCTTAAACTTAACCGATTTGCCATAATCAAAAAGGGGAAGATTGTTAGCTCGATGATTATATCATGTTTTTGAATATGGCTAATCAATTAAGTTTAACATAATGATGTCACTAATATTTATGTAAATACTATCATGTTGCTACTTAAACTTAGTATTGTCTTAAAGTTCTATATCATATTTTTTTATCATAATGCAACACACTATTTTGTTTGCCTAACATGTATTTGCAGACATGCAGTAAGCATGATCAAATTAGGACATATGCAATGGAGAATTATTAATGATGGGCCAAAGACAACATTATACAAGAAGATTTCTCTGATCCGCCCAACGACCTATCCGGGGCCTCGAATCGGGGGTTTCGCTGGCAGAGGTAAAGGGGGCAACGCCCCCTTAGGGGTTCAGGGGCGCAGGCCCCGAAAGGTATTCAGATTTCCAGATCTGTTTATCTTTGGATGATCGCCGTCAAGGAAAAATGTGTCTTTGGGTCTCCTCAAATATCAGAAGAAATGCGTCATCAAAGGGCTATTGGCTTTTCTATTTTATTAATATATTTTTTATATTTATTGAGTCTAAGAACACAATGTACACTGCGTCGTACTGGCAAATAGGCTACCCAAGAAACATTTTCAAAATATTCTTTCATTTTGAAAACAAGCCAACTTATAAAAAGCCCAAACTACTTCATAAACTGCATGACTTTTAAAAAATCCCAAAAACCAATTTGTAAAAATCTTAATAGAACTCCAACAGAATTCGGCACAAATTCGGCCCGAGTTCGGTTAGTGAACGATAGATTTTGAACTTGGTCAATGGCTATCTGCTGAGATTATCTCAAAGAATTCTGCCCAAATTCTGCCTTTGGAAAAACTATAAATAGAGAAAAATTTCCCTCATTTTAACACACCTCTCTCTTCTCTTCTCTCCTCTCTAAGCTTAATACGTTCTTCCAAAGTATTCTAAGATATTCTTTTTCAAATCCCAAGCCAGTTATAATCTTTTAGTCGATTTGCCAGTATGGACGCTCTAGAAGTTTCAGAGAGATTGTAATCAGAGGCTTGATTGAATAAAGATACTTCACAATTGAAGTTGGTCGAGTACTTCGAATCAAAGCTCGTGTTGTAGAAGTTGCAAGGACTTCGAATGAAAACTTGCAGTGTTTTTTCATAGTAAATTTCAACTGAAAGCTAGAGTTCTTCCGACTGGAATAGTCCTCACAAGAGGGAAACCAGTATACATCCTTGTGTTTGCATTTGCTCTCTACTTTTCATTTATATATCTGTGATATATATTTTATGATCTTGCTGCTAATAATTTTTAATAGCTAAAAATTTTCGATGCCTACTCCATTCACCCCCACAAGAGTATAGCGCTTTACATCTCGTTCCTACAATTGGTATCTACAACATGTTCTTTAATCGCACACGAGCGCACATAACACGTACATATGCAAGCGAACTATGTCACGGACACATTTGAGGAACATCCCTTTTAATATATGTTGTTGGGGTAACAAGGGCCTCCCTCCCTCTAAGCCTTCCTATCTAGTATGGTATAGGACACAAAAAATGGCTTACTTGAAGCATGTGTTAAGCACAGATTTTAAGGTACTCATTTCCAACTTACCACTATAATCTGGACCGTATAGGATATCAATTAGTATGGCATGGTAATATTTGGTTAACTACCAGCCAACTGGCAAGGCTAAACGCGACAAACGGACCCGGCGCTCCTAGTTGACTAACCAATGCCAATATGGACTTGCCATTCGCTGCAATCATGGTGAGCCCTTGAAGTCGGTGCTTCAGATCATTCTTTCATCATGAAACGACAATTCGGTATGTCATTCTATGAGTTTAACAGCTCAAGTTTGGTTGTAGTGAGGGAGAGCGCGCGGTTAAAGGACAATTCGTAATATAATTAAGTTTGGTGTGAGGCTTAGCCGATTGATAATGGAGAACAACTAACACTTACAATTTTAGTGTAACTTAAATTATAGAGTTGAATTTTAAGTAGAATGATGGGAAGGCAGATGCTGTTGTTGGAGTTCGATTTGCGGCTATAAATTAATTAGGGTTTTGTAAAAACCTTCTACCGTGCTCTCTTCCTTCATCTAATCCTCTTTCTTTCTTTCTTCCTTTTTATTTCGTTTCCTCCTCTTCTAACTTATCGTCGCATTCTTCGAGATCGACTAATTGATATCGAATTGTGGAGCGCATGCACACGTGTCACATTCGTTTACAATTTCATATATTTTGAATTTTGGCATTTAAATTATTACTTAAAAATATAACTTATGATGTGTTTTGTCTTCTCACATATTTTGGTTGCATTATTCCTTTGACTTGGATTTTGTGTTAGCCTTGAGAGACTACCCTATACTAGTTGAGTATCCATTAACATTGTCACAAGCCTATATTAGGACCCATGCATCGAATGCAGAACCTTGAAATTTTCTCAAATGAGAACTTTACTATCGGTCCGGTGTGACTCATTCCCATTGAATAGTATTCGATGTATCATTTTGTCCATTGGTTTCTTGTTTATGAAACATCCTCTTAACCAATGGTTTCCTGGTTTTCTTTTGAATAGATGAGATTAAAAGGGAAGGGTTGTGGATTGATGATGTAGCAGATCCAAAAACCATGACTAATTTACTTTTTTATATATACCTGTCATGACCCGCACCCTAGAGTAAGGGCATCTGAAGTGGGTACGTCCAGCCTACGCCGCAGTGTCGGCGGTAGAATAATGTCCTAGGTCACAACATCTAACAATATAAGGTACCTGTACAGTATATACACTCCGAGTGGAGGTGACAATACAGAATACAGTCTCAATCACATCTAAGGCAGAAAATAGAACGATGTCATAAATATGAAAATCTCAAAAGAAGTACAAACATGAAGGGAAATAAGTCTAAGTGTCTAAACGACACAATAAAAGACATAATACAACTCAATCCCAAATGACAACATAAGTAAGATAAAGCCTAACTAAACTAGTCTAGGCAGTAGGGGTGATTACATCAGCTAGAGCTGGGTCCTCTTGAGAGTCCAACTCACAAGTGTCGTCTAGGGCTGCTCCATAATAGGTAGTGCAGTAAGCCTCATCCTCATCCTCTGTAATATATCAACAGGTCCAGTCAGGACAGGAGCGAAAAAAATACATCTCACGCAGTTCATATCATGTAAGAAGAAAATAAACATACAATAGAGTACGATATATAAATAACTGAAGGAATGTACATGAAGTAAAAGAGATAGTTGTAATGTAAATATCTAATATAAGTAGAGAACTATCAGTGACTAATGAATCAGAGTACAAGCTAGACATGTGAATAGGTGGAGGTAATTCAAGAGAGGCGATTCATGATTATACTACTTGGAATTATTCACATGCTATTTCTACTCCCCCAGCCCCAATCAATACAAAAGGATCCCGACATGTTACGTTAAGATTCAATATGTCATTGTCTCATGGATGAGATCACACATGAAATTGATTCATGGAGGCTCTGAGAACATGAGAGTACATGCGACTCCAGAGGATACATGAATAGTGAAGCATGACGATACATGATGTAAGTAAAACGCACAAGACATGAAGTACCTGATCCTCCTGAGGGTGATAATATCTCATGAAAAGATCCGTATAGTACCAATCCGTGTTACCAACGTGACAACATACAAGTAAATCTAGAGCAGGAATATAAGTTCTAGCAAGTATGAAACGGTCAGAGAATGTACTCGCCTGGTATCTGAATATCTGAAGTAAATGTATTGTCCGAGATGAGGTACCTGACTCCTAGTTAGAGCAACACAAGTCAAGATGTATACAGGAGATGATAAATGTAATCTACAATGCATCTGAATGTTGTCTAGGTCAAACTGGCTAAAGTCAACACTTGGTCAACTCTAGTCAAACTAGGTCAACTAGGTCAAGTCCTAGCCCAAACAAGTTTAACAATTCTCTCTAGTCCTATCCAAGCCTAGGCTAGCACTCACACACAAACTCAAGGCTAACACAAGTCATCAACACACATTATTGGGGTATACATGCCATACACAGGCTGTATCACAAAGGAATACACCCCATAGGCTATGTGCCATACATATAGGCTATAGGCCATAGGCTATATCACATATTTCCACACATATACATATACTAAATCAATATGATATATCATACACATATATATGCATACCACATCCTATATTCAAAGGTATAGGTAATATATATTTACCTATAGGCCACACATATTATTACATATAGATATATATATATATATATATACATATATACATATATACATAGAATGATATGGTAATGGCATGTGTGTATGATAAATGGTACAACATGACAATAGAGTGTGTGTGTGTTAATGTGAAAACAGGAAACAGTGGTGTGTAACATGTGTGTGTGGGTGCATGAGAAGTTTAAGGGCTGTGAGGAGAGTGATGTGTGTAGTGATAGGTTTTAGGAGATAGGGATATGTAAATAAATATATATGTGTATGTGTGATAGAGTGTACAGAGCTATAGGGTGTCAATGATAGTGAGAGGGTGTAGGAGTGTCTTGGGTGAATCTACATTTGAAATGAAACCCACAAATGACAGTTAACAAATAACCATTCAGACTTTGTATACATACCACAACCAATTGAAAACAAGGCCCAAAGCAAAATGAAAATCAAATAATGAACCAATCTCAATTATTGAAACAACCCAATCTCAGCTTTTCTAAAAACCAGGTTTAATTACCACTTAAAATCTTAGAAATTTAACAGTGAACCATTCTCGGTTATTCAGTTTCCAGATTTGTGTGTGTCAGTGAAGTGTCATAAATGTATGTGTGTGGGTAAACATTTAGGTCTCAGATTTTGATGGTATGTGTGTGTGTGTTAGTGAACATAGGAATCAATGTGACAGTTTAGGTGTGTGGCATATGAGAAGGGGACAGGGAAATGGGTGTGTAGCAGTCATAGGAAAATCTCAGGTTAATATACATATGGTTTCAGCCATCTCAGGTTTCAACCGTGAATGGGTGTGTGTGTATATGTCATAATTGTCTGTATGCATTGTATAATTTCTCAGGTTACAGATGTGTATAGACTATCAAAAAATCAAATAGAGAAATGTGTGTGTCAAAAGTTAACAGGACAGTGTAGATGGCAGTGTAGATGGATTTGTGGGTTTGTGTGTGTACCATTGTGTATGCAAAGGGTCTCATCTATTTGTAAATGTGTGCTCAATCACAGGTTTTATGTGTCCACAAATCAATGTGCAAATTCTCAGAAAATAGCCTTCAATCTCAGATTTTAAGAGAGAACTCATCTCAGTTCTTCTCATTTCCAGATATCTCAGTTGTAATGTGAACTGTGTGTGTCAATAGTGTGGGTGAACTCAGCAAGTGAAACTAGATGACAGTTTGTTTTCCATTTCAAACCCAATTTTGAAATCCCCATCTTGTTATCATCAAACTAACATGAGTCAACCTAATCAGTGAACTAACACAATGGTATATGAATTTAACATGGCAATTAGCATCAAATTCAGTTAAAAAAATAGAATTAAGCTCAGGAATTCAAAACAGGAACTTGTGTACCAGTGTCAGTGCTATATATAGCAGTTCATCCATTCAATGCAATTTGAAAACTGAAGTTCCACGCAATTCATAAACCCAACATGATAGGATAATCCCTGATATGTAGTTGTGAATCAACACTCGAATTACATTCAAAAACAGTCGAATTAGGCATTAGGATTTCTGGAAAATTAGCATATTAGTAAGTATCAAAAAAGTTAAGATTTTTCCAAATTTGAATTAGAAATATCAATCAAAATTCAGATAAATAGGTTGGTAAACATTGTGTACATGTGTACGTGTCTAGGTGAGTGTTCTCGTATCCACACAAGTAGACACAAAGTGTCCAAGTCAATCAAAACACATAGACACAGAACTGCGTTCAGACAGTATCGTGCACGCGTGCACAACATTCGTGGACACGACACGACACGAATTAGGACACGTGCCCGTGGCTATAGGTTCGCCTAGGACATGGCTAAGTGTCTAGGGTCCTGATACGTATCAAGTATGTGTATAGGTGAGTCACGAATACCGTGTCAAAGGGTCCCTGGCCGACTGTGCACGACAGTACAAAACATGTACGGGCAAGATTACTCCTAAACCAATAAACAAAATCCCACAAAAACTCGTGTCAGTCATCTAGGGAAGGCTCACTCAAAAATTTGGGTCACGAAGTGTCGTGTCCGCGAAGAACTGGGACACGGGCAGCAGGGCATGTGCACGGGGCTGTGCGTGTGTGTACGTGTCCAATTTCGACACAAAAATCACCCTAACTTTGACTCAGTGAAGTAGATTAGTGATCTATAAATAAAAACCTAATTTTCTATTCAAATAGATTCTGAAATTAACACCATTTAATTCTCACAAACATTTCATCGAACACCTTGTTAAATTTACTGATACGTGTCCGATACGGACACAAAATGGACACTACCCAGCGCCAAACTAACTCTGCAGCTAGGGTATACCTATATGCATGCATCTATGATAATAAAACATAATTTTACAAGGGTTTCATGGGATTTACCTATTGAGAATGATTCTCAATGAGAAGGGTGTTGATGAGGGTTTCCCTTTGAATTTCAAATGACCAAAGCAATTCAAATCCTAGCTAGCAAGTCCCTACTAGATCCCACTATGGTAGAGGGTGATGATGCAATTGATTTTGGCCAATTTTGGCTTGATTTGCATATTAGGGGACGGAATTTAGGGAAGAACTTTTAGGGTTCTAAGCAAGAAGTAAAAAGAGGCTAAGGCTTTGTTAATGAGATTTTATAGGAAGGGGGTGTTTGATGGCTGCCATAGATCAATTAGGGTTAGGTTTTAGGTCTAGATGAGTGGCTAGGAGTTGTCCACCCAATTCTAAGCTTCCCTATTGGTTCAACTAGTCATATGGCTAACTTTTTCACAAATATCCTAAGAGTAAAATATCTTACCTAGAATATCTAGATATTAATAACCTTGTCATTACTAGGTTACCCTAATCAATACACTAAGCCCAAGACTAATCTAGATTAGGCTAAGTTTCTAGGTCAAGTCTCAACCTAACAATTAGCACATATTTAATCAATACAATTTACAATTTCATAAAATTGTCAAAATGACCAAAATACCCTTAGGCTAAAAAGTAGTAATTAGTCATCCTAATCACACGACTATGCTCCCTTGGTCATGGTTAGACTCTAGGCCTAGCAATTCTAGGGTTACACTAGTTAACCATCAAAATCACATTTCAATATTTTAAATAGTTTAAAATTAATTAAAGATCACAAAAAATCACAATATGATTTAAACAATTATTAAATAATTATAATTATAAAATTTCAAAATTATCCTCATTTTAGAAAACTGGATGTTACAATACCTCACTATTTTCTCTACCGTACTCTTTTTCTTCTCTCCCTTCATATTCTATCTTCTTTCTCTCTTGCTTGGGCTGAACCTTGGAGCTTACCATTGAAGCTCGAATTTGTGTTCAACCTTGGTAGGTGCCTAGGATTGAGGCTCAAATCTTAGTCTAGGCAAGTATATCTTGCTAAAAGTGAATGCGACTATGATTATCCCTTATAATTTATTTTTCTTGTTATGTTCTATATGTTCAAAAATGTGTTTCTCTAAATGGTTGTCTTTTTTGTGTTATTTTTGGTTTTAGTCGATAGTTTTGCATAGATGTATGTTTCTTGGTGGTATCGTATGATACCGTTGTGAAAACCTAGTGTCATTTGCGATATGTAGGTTTTTTCTTAGAAACTTAGTCATATATGGTGTAGGTGACCCACGCCTAGCGTCGTAACTTGCTAATTTTGGTTTGGAGGAATCGGTGCTAGTTTAGGTTTTCGACCCATTATATGATAGTTCAGTACAAGATATATACTGCTGGTATACCGCGGTAGACCACTGATATACTACATCAAGATACTGTATTTTCTTGGTATCTTCCGACATACCGTGGTATACTTCCGGAGACCCACGTGCAATTACTTCAATTTCATATGCTTGACACAGGTTCATGATCTTCATGACACCATGGAAATGTCTTTTGTGTGTTTAACCTATTGCATTGTTGTAACCCCCTCTTTCCAGATTTCCTATATATTAATATTTCAAATTTTTTTGATTTTGTTGTAGGAAATATTATTATTTTGGTAATTATGGAGAGGGATTGACAATTTAGTAATTAGCGAATAGGGGCTGGCATGTTTAGTAATATGTAGTCCTACTTAAGGTGGAAACTTTCTATAACTAATTAAATAAATCTATATTTTTAGTTAAGCATGTGCTTATTAAGCATGAAAAATATTCCTAGAGAATCTAGCATATTCGTAGAATATTTTCTCTCAGTCTTAATTAACATGTGCTAATTAGGATTCTAGAACATTCTTTTCTAATCCTATAAATACCCTTTACTTTCCCATACATTTTTAATTCCAATTATTCATTAGCTCAAAACCCACATATCAATTAAAAAACCCAAACCCAATTTTCCTTTTATCATGTCCAAGACTTGTGTATGTGTCCAGTCTATCGTCTCAGCCATGTCGGCCTCAGGTCCGACCCCGAGTGTCCATATTCTATTCCACTATTTTTTTATCAAATCCACAATTTCGCACCTGTGTGCGACACCGACATAATCCCCAAAACAACAAAAATCAAATTCTACCCTCGTGTCCCCAGGTTCGACCCAGAGGACATGACACCCCAAACCGATATGATATAATCCCCAGGAAAAACCCAGTAGACCAGTACATCAAACTCATCTTCGTGTCATCTCGATACAACACAACCCTAAACCAATCTTACCCATAGATCGTCGGATCCCAACTTCTTTCTTAAATGGTGAACATTCCTCCGTGTGGAATAGCCAACTGAATTGCCGACTTCCTTCATAGAACTCCTCCACTTGATTCTACTGTCAGTTCCATATAGAGCTCCTTCCGTCATCGTCTCTTTCGGTGGTGAACCTTGAACTGGTGCTGCTTTCCACGTCAACCAGACATCCACCTTGAGTAAGACCGTGATCGACAGATCCATCGAGCACTCTCGCATCTGAACGTCGCAGACCTTGGCACCGACTGCATCTACACCCGATTCACTCCGGTCATTTTTTATCGATTATCAAGCAACGACACCGAATATAGCTGCTTCCCCCTTATTCGAGTCTACTGCTTTGAATTGTCAACCGAAGATGTTTAAACATGACACTAGATCTGGGCCATAACTCCTAAGAAGGCACCACCGCAGGGATATCTACCTATGTTTTCTCTACCGGGAGCCACCCCCATTCGGCTAGACACGTTGACGACATCCCAGACCCGTCACCTAGCTGATCATGTGACTTGTACCTCCGATTCTAGAGATCCTACAGTTTTACAACACCATAGCTGCTCGGTAGCAGTAACCCCAAATATATCTTGACCTACAGATCTTCCAAATAGGTCGACTATGTTTGGCTCCAGCCTGTTCTGTCTCGACCTGCACCCGGATGATCGAGCACGAGTGCGTGGGGCATGCCCAGCCTACGTTGCAGCATCAGCGATAAAATGTTGTCTAGTCCTCAATTGAAATAACTCAAGAGTTTGAAGTCCACAATATCAATATGTACTCAATCACGAAATAGTAAGAAAGATATGAACAAGGAAAGATAACTATATCACTAAAGCATCCAGAATCTATAAATGATTATACTTATTAAGAATGTATTGGAGACAAATCTGATAAACAAACATAAATCTAAATAGAGAATATTGGCCTAGAGCTCCCCGGAGGCCAACTTACGGTCAATGGTACATCGAGTTCTGTCTCGGCTAACATCATCATGAAGTCCAAGAATGTAGGGGCATAACATCTCCAAAAAATATGATTATCCAGTCAGTATTGGAGTAAAGTACAAAACTCTGAATGCAGTTCCATATACGTGGTTGAGAGTATATGACAAGTAATAGAAATAAATACATGATAAACAAGTAAGCCAAGTAAACATAAAGATAACTGAATAAACATGTATGTATGGTAAAGCATATAGAAAAAGTAGTCACATAGAGACATGTTGTGAAACAATAAGCAATATGAGATAAGAAGACTAGCTAAGTTATTTGAAATACAAGATCGCCATGTGATCAGCTTGTGAAAGCACACGTGGTAAAGATAATGCTCAATTATACGTGAGATGTATAATTGTCAAGCACACAAGCTATACTAAAGGTTTTGATCACATAACCAACTTGTACTTCCCCGGTCCCGACTAACACTCATGGATCTAAATCATGACATGCCACGATACAATAATCACAGCACACAAGCTAATCACGAGTACAATGAGCACACAGTCTATTAATATAACAAGTGACATCTCCAGAATAAGATCCATATATTACCAATCCGTGTAACATAGTATCAAAAATCAAGTATAACATTTCTAAAACATATGATATAGTCACTATCAAGTAAATAAAAATTAAGGAAGAGATGTACTCACCTCAATTAGTTCGAGTCAATGTGTACAACATGAACCTGTCGACACGAAAGAGGTACAAATGCTATACTCCACAAGATAGTCCCAAACAATGAAGTAGGTCGTTTCATTGAGTCCAGAATAGTCCAAATAGTCCAGTTAGATATATTGATGTCTAGAATCAAATTAGCACAATTATCAAGGTCAAAATAGAAATCCATGATAAAAGAATAATAAACGACTAGATTAGCCATAATCGAGAATACACACTGTGATACTAAAAAATATTGAGAAAGAAATAATCTCATAGATATGCTTATTAAGAAATATTCACAACCATTTGAAAATATCGTTCGAACTTTTAGAAAGTGTTTGTATCTATTTAGAAAATGTTTAAAATTATAATATATATAATCATTTTAAATCTAAAATTTATTTGTATCAAGAAATCTGATATATACTATACATAACAGGCTTAAGGTATAAATTCAACCAAATCCAAAATAATATTCATAATATAAAAAACTATTTAAAGAATATATATTGGTGATGTTTATGAATATATATATATATATATATATATATATATATATATATATATATATATAGGAACAAAACAGTTTATTAAAAGCAAAGAAAAATGACGCCGGGAGGTAGCCCGAGCGACCTACAAAATTTCCTGCGATGGGAGAACTCCCGACCGAAAAAGGCTAAGGAAAGCACAAAAAGCTGGTGTTGAGAAAGAATCCACACAGACAAAACCGATCGCCAAGCCGGGACTAACCTGGGGGATACGAAAAGGAAAAGAAAAGAGGTTGGGCCAGGCCCCGAAGCTAGAGTCCAGTCAGAATGAGCTGGAGGGAACACCAGACCCTCCCCACTGGACAAAAGCTACGGGGGTCTTTAACGGTTGGCAGGTAGATTCTTGCATCGACCACTGTTGGAGCGTAAGTACCGAGACGACACTGTCACCGTTACCTCCTCGAGTTTAGATGCTAGGTAAGACTTTTAGTTGGAGTGCTCTTTGTTCTGTATGCCTAGAGCAGCGTCGATAGACTGTTCTACCTCCAACATTCTGGCCGGCATCGATGTTATGTAGTCCGGTTGCTCGGCCAGTGATCTAATGATGGCATATTCCTTGATAGCCTCCTACGGAGAGCTATTTGCAACAATCCGCTTGAAATAGTCCCGCAGATACGGCGGAGAATCCCTGATCTCAGATAAGGCCGTCGAAGTGCATCTCATGTCTGATGTTCTAGTGGAGGGCAGCCCGAGGGGAAAACAACGAGATCTCCCTCAACGTCTTCATCCTCAGCAACATCTTCGACCTCTTCATCTGCCTCCTCTTCAGCTCCGTCGGTAGAGTCAACATCTACCTCTTTTACTTCTGCCAAGTCCTTGAAAGAAGCCAAGTCCTCATGAGACTGGTGGTCCACTTCTGTCTCCCGAATGGAGACTACAATGGTGGCTGTCTCTAGTGAGGTGTCTTGCGGGACTGAAGTGAGGATGTCAAATTTGTTGGTAAGGTTGATTGTTGTCGATTTGTGGGGTACAATGCCTCTGCCTCGGCGGGGAGGTTGATAGCGGGAGTGTTCCGCACTGGCTTCAAATCGAATATGGGAGTTAGGTGGAGGAAGGACCGGGGGTTGGTTGGTTTGATTTGATAGTTGGGTAGAGGCTGCCTTGCGGGTTACTTTCTTCTTTAATTTTGGGCTTGCCCTGAAGCAGTGCATTGTGGAGTGACCTCTCATGTGGCAGTGCTTACAGAGGCTAACATTGTTGTCGTATATATATATATATATATATATATATATGAAAAGGAATTGAAAGAGAGAGGAATAAGAGAGAGAAAGAGAGAAGGAGAGAGAGGGAGGAATTGAGAGACATGGTCGAGAAGGAGGGAGAGGGGCCTCACCGTATTGGCGCGAAGGAGATCCACCGGGTCGTGGAGCCAAAGCGCTAGAAGCTTCCGTGCGATGCCAATGGTGAATGGCGCAGATCTAGAGGCGGTTTGGCAGTAATAGCAATTCATGTGGTATTGTGGGCCGAAGATGGCTTTTGGGACATGAAGTAGATGGCCGGAATTGGTCGAGATGACGGTAGTGTCGGTGGCAGGGAGATGAGTGGTCGTTGATGGTGTTCGACAGTGGAAGCATGGTCAAGAAAAATGAGAAGGTCGGCCATAGGCGTGTGGCAGAGCTTGGCTGAGGGTAAAGTTGGGAATGATGGTGGTGAATGGCCCAGGACAGCGTTACAAAGGGGTAGATCTGGTGGTTGTGGGAGAAGGAATGATGGATAGCGGTGGTGATGATTCTCTGGTGGTTTGCTAGTGAGGGCAGCATTCAGTGTCTGTGGACTAGAGGGTGGCACGGTGATTGTGAGACGCTTAGTGGCTTTGCAAAGACCTGGTGATGGAGGAGGTTGTGGTTTAGGTAGCGGCGGTCATGAATGGTGGTGGTGATCGAGCAGACAAAAGTGGTGGTGTCCGTCGGCGAGGTCGGCTAGATGGTGGTTGAGGACAGAGGGGTTCCGGGGGTTGGACAGTTGAGTGTCTGGCTAAAAGGTCGTGTGTGTGTCCATGTCGACAGTGTGTCCATGTCAGCTTGTTGACATGGTATATGGATTTTGGTATGTAGAACGTATCCAGCATATGGACACGTGAAAATTTAAATGTAAATATAATAAAAATGGTAATGAAATCGGTAGACAATGACACGGTGCACAGACACATAGAATAAAATGATTGAGAAGTGATATGAATGGTTTGAGGAATGGGAGTAGTGTTGGGAATAAAGCACGAAAATCGTTTCCCCAAACCAGAGAGTCCTGCGAGAGAACCGAGCAAAAGCACACAAACCAAAAATGCAAAACACAAATTGCAGACACAAAGAATTTTTGACGTGGAAAACCCAGATAGGAAAAACTACGGGACGATCGGAGTCCAACCCTAAAGAACCTCTACTAATGGACTAAAGTGAATACACCCTCTACAAGCTCCTCCCGATCCAAACGGATCACTACAACTCACTTAATAAAAGAAAATTTGATTATAGACTCCGAAGAACAAGAGATGTCAAAAAATTATTCGAAGTGATCTCTCCTTCGCAATAGTCTTCAATTCTTTCTCTCTCTCAAAAGTTGTAAAGTACTATTGCTCCTCTTTTTTTTAGATATGTTTTATGGTGAGGAAACACCTAGTATATTTAGCCTTAAATCCACAACTAATTGAGGTATTCTACTATATATAGGAATACTCAATCTAAACCATTGATGTATTCCTATTATGCGACCACCCTTACCCAAATCTACTTCCAATGACTATGTGACCACCCTTGAAATATCTGCTTTATATCATATTCGTAAGGGGATTCCATTTTCTGTCCCCAAGACGATTATTTAAATGATGGGTCGTTGTCGCGAAAGGCACAGGAACCTTGCTTACGCGATGATTCTTACAATCATCTTTCAACACTTTGACATTGATCTATACACTTGTGCTCGTGACTCTGAGCCCAAGTATCTTCATTTATCTCGTCGTAGCGTAGCTGTTCCTCCTGCTCCACCTCCATCTCTTCAGGACTAGCCTATGTCTTTTGAGGGTATTCATCAGCACCTATCTGATATACGGTGTGCTTAACTGGATGAGCATAACTCTTTGCGAGTGTTTGTGACTGGCACATTGAGGGAATACGAGTTTCAAGATGCTAGTCAGTTTCAGGCCCTGGCAATGTCCTTTGCGGATCTGTGTTTTGCCAGATTGGTCTGTATCCCAGTTCTCTACTACGAGATCCTACTGTCTCTGGCTACCGCTATGAGGATGAGACAATTCGTCACTTCTTTGAGCCCGGTAATGCTTATGACTGGTATCGTGGTTCTGGTGCTACTCCACACCCTTCTCATGGAGTTAGCACTTCTGGAGTTGGTCCTTCTGAATATGGTGGCGATGTTGATCGCGATGACGATGATGACTCTGTTTAGCTACTAAGGATTTTGATCTAGACATTATTGTACTTTGTCTAGATGATATTTGTTTAAACTCTATAGTTTGTCTATGTATGCTTGGAAATGCTCCGATATTCCAAGATAGTACTTTACTTTTTATTTTATTAGCATTGTAACTGTCTGCTGAGTTGATACATTTTTCAAACTCATATTAGTATGCATTTACTATTTCAATGTGTATTGTTCTCTCTTTTATTCTTAGTATGCACTTCTTATTCTATGTGTAGCATTTTTATCTAAGTTTATGCTACCTTCATAGAATTGTGTCACGACCCGCACCCTATTTAGGGACACGAGCACGTGGGTTCGTCCAGCCTACGCCGCAGTATCGGTGGTAGAACGCTGTAAAAGGTCATCTAGAATATATATAATCTAGGGCACAAAATATAACATGTCATCTCCGCATGGAGGAATATAACCACAACTCAATCACATAATTTTAAGGAAGATAAACACGATGATAAAGATAAAGATAAAGTTAAAGATAAAGATGAGATAAATAGTCCGAAATAGTGCCGAGCCACAATCAAAAGTTCAGAGACTATGATATAAACAATATCCCAAAATAAATGCTACAAGTCTCAAAGTATCAAACTAGAATATAATCAAGACAAAATCTAGGCGAACTAGGTTACTACTGGCGGTGCGTCCTCTACGAGCACCGGGTCCACAGGCTAGTCCTGGTTGTAGGCTACATCTATGCCAAACCCGTAGTAGGTCCGGCAATCTGCATCTAAATCCTCTGAAAAAAATGGGGGTTATCCTGTCAGGATAGGAGCAAGTACAAACGCCAATAGCAGTTCCATGGGAATTGACAAATACTATAAGAGAGAATCATAATTAATTACAAGATAGAATATCAAGACTGGAAGTAAAACGGTACAAGAGAACTGTATATCATGTCATATGTGAGATATATAAGATGAAATTGGAATATAAACAATGGAAAGTAATCTGAGGTATGATGTAAACATAAAAATAAAGTGCCATGAGATGTTAGAGCATTATGTGATCGGCTTGGGTCAAGATCATGCTGTTCCATTTGACCGGCTATGCACAGGTAGTATAATAATGTAGGGATCAGGCCAGCCAAAATGGAAAGCTATGCACAAGTAGTATAAGGTCAGGCTACACCCTACATGTGGTGAGGGTGGAGCTATGCGCAAGTAATAAACAAGTAAGGGTAATGATCACATAACCTCTAATAACTCCTCCATCCCCGAGTAGTATAATGAATCCAGACATGAAAGGTCATGACACGGGATTCGAAGAGCAGGGGGCCAGCCCACTCCCAAATCGATGTCTATACAAGTACAGGAAACAATATCGAACAATGTACTCATATACCAGGTAAACCAGGAATGACATCTCATGACGAGATTCACGTATACTAGTCCGCGTATCCTCGTGTCAAGAATCAAGTATAACACTACAACTGAATCGGATATAATAGATATCAAGACAATGAAAACGATCAGAGAATGTACTCGTCTGTCGTCCTGAGCTGAGAAAAATCGAAACTACAACCCACTCAAAGAGCCACGAACAGTCAACACGCACAACTGTCTCCTAATACTGAAACAGATATTACCAACGTTCTCAGAATGTTCAAATTAGCTAGAAATGCCCACCCATAAGTCCAATTCTGGATACAGGGGTAAAACGATAATTTTGGATCAAAATGGTGTCCGTCGTTGGACCCACTTTGTACCGAAAAACGTGCCAGAATCTACGATCTCTAAAGTCATCAAACTATATGTCTACAGGTCCGGTTTGACGAGACGAACCCAAGGGTATGTCCAATTTGGGATTTCGGTGGGCTGCGAACAAAATCACCTATTGAGTGGGATTGTGGGCCCGACAAAATGGCGTTCCGATCAACGGTCTCAGAATCGGACCAAACTTGGAATACAGGGCCAGAAAAATATTTCGAGTCCAATGGCATAAGTTTCTTCGCGATTTGATTATTGTGCACAAAGTAATTGACAAATATGCAAAAAGGTCGATACAGTGAATTTTTTACGGATAGCATCAAATTCGTCGCGCACACGCGACCAATTTGAATTCCGTCAAAGCCCACACGACCACGAAGTCGATACGGAACTTTCGGTGCTTTCGGTTCGTGACCACGTCGCCCGGATTGACGGGACGGACGGCGTATCGGGACAATTTTTCTAAAAATCCACTTTTGAAAATCAGTTTTTTCTTCAACTTCACAAACCAATAACTTTCTGTACAGTGCATGAAATTCAGTTCTACAAAAAAGGTTTTAAAGCCCTATAGGTTGTCTAAAAGTCTCTTCAAACCAATTTTGAAAACTCGTAACATGCTGGTCACAAATCGGCCACAAAGTTTGGGTTTTCGGACAGTTTCTAAACCCAGAAAATCGAGTTTTTTCTCGATTTTGGAACTCGTTTTTCGTCACACATGATGCGAATCGGCACGAACTATTTGAAGGAAAATAAAGGTGTATATATTGGGATCATACCTGACCAAGTGGTTCACAAAACGACGGAGCGAGGAAGGAGAAATCTATTTCTGAAGTTGGCCCTTCGCTAATAGTTTTCGCACGCGGGTGGGATGCTCGTTGCACTTTTTCCGGCGATGGACGGCCGCGGGTTGGTCGACGGCGACGTCGGCGTGCATGTTGGTTTGGGGGTGACGGCTAGGGTTTGGATTTTTCAAAAATCTCTCCCTCTCTCTCTCTCTCTCTACACACATATATAGACGGACGGGTCGGGTTTCCGAACTCAAGGCTCGGCCCTTGAGATGTGCTCGGATCACAGCAAACAAGCAAAGTTGTTTGCTTAATGTGTTTGATTGCATGTTTCAATTTGACTCTTATTATTCTATTTTGACTGTTGGTTTTCATTTCTTTTCTTTTCTTTTTATCCTTAAGCTATTATACATATATATATATTATATATATATATATATATTTTTATGTGTAAATAAATAATATATTATATATTATATATATATATATATATTTTATAATTATATATATATATATATATATATATATATATTATATATATATATATATATATATATATATATATATATATATTTATACACACCCACATAAATATATGCATACATACACACATACATACATACATATATTATTTATTTACACATATACGTATATATTTATTTATATAAAATAAACCTATAACATTTACCCATATATATATATATATATATATATATATATATATATATATATATATATATATATATATATATCCCAATAAATGAAATATTACCGAATATATATATAAATAAAATCAGAATTTATTTATAACAAAACTAAATATATTTTTAAAAATATTAAATATATTAAGTTTTTATAAATAAAAACTCTATTAGTAAAATACTTATTTAAATAATAATTTAAAAACATTAACAATAATATTTAAATAATATTAAAATAATAAAATAATGTATATGACCATATTAGCCCTATTCAGAAAAGTGGGGGTGACAAATCTACCCTCCTAAAAAAATTTTGTCCTCGAAATTACAATGAACTAGCACAATAACAGTAGTAAGAACAAGAAAAATACCATAAGGCTCGAAGAGATAAGGGTAACGCTCCCACATCTCATCTTTCCTCTCCCACGTAGACTCTTCCGGAGAGTGATGCCTCCATGCGACACGAACCAAAGGAATAACTTGGTTCCGGAGCACCTTCTTACGACGATCCAGAATCTCCACAGGCTGCTCTGGATAACGGAGAGTAGGCCCCACCTCTAACTCGAAGTGATCCAATACGTGACTAGGGTCTGCCACGTACCGCCTCAACTGCGACACATGGAACACGTTATGGACTCCCTCGAGCGTAGGCGGCAAGTCTAGTCGATAGGCTACTACACCGACCCTTCCAAAAATAGTGAAAGGTCCGATAAAGCGTGGACTAAGCTTCCCCCCTCGGCCAAAACGAATCGTGCCCCGTGTCGGAGAAATCCTCAGAAACACCATATCAACATAGACAGAAGACAAGACTCAATACAAGATCCTAAAGTAAACAATCACAAACAAGCACAACCAGAAAACTGATACGAACCTCGAACTCTAACGGTCTCCGGTGGCTATCGGCCCAATGCCGCTGTCTATCCTGAGACACTCGAAGTGTATCCCTGATCAACTTAACCTTCTCTGCTGCATCCACCACCATCTCCGGGCCAAGCAAAACTCGCTTACCAATATCGTCCCATGACAAAGGAGTGCGACATCTTCGTCCATATAGAGCCTCAAATGGCGACATCTCTATACTGGCCTGATAGCTGTTGTTGTAAGCAAACTCTACCAGGTGAAGATGGTCCTCCCAAGATCCTCCAAAATCTAACACACAAGTGCAAAACATATCCTCGAGTGTCTGGATGGTCCTCTCTGACTGCACTTCCGTCTGAGGGTGTTACGCAGTACTGAACTTGAGCTGGGAGCCCAAGCTAGTATGCAAACTCCTCCAGAAGTGGAAAGTGAAACGACTATCCCGATCCGAGATTATGTTCATCGGAATTCTGTGCAATCTGACTATCTGTCGCACATACATCTCTGCCAGCTTCTCCGTGGATAGTTCCACCTTGAAAGGCAAAAAGTGGGCCGATTTGGTCAATCTATCAACGATGACCCAAATCGCGTCTTTCCCTCCTGAAGATCGTGGAAATCCAAATACAAAGTCCATAGTGATGTGCTCCTACTTTCACTCTGGAATGGGTAGTAGCTGAAGCAGACCACCTGGCCTCTATCTCTCGGCTTTCACCTGCTGGCACACTAAGCATCGAGATACAAACTGAGCTACATCTCGCATCATGCCATACCACCATACGTGCTCCCTCAGGTCTCTGTACATCTTGTTGGCTCCAGGATGCATAGAGTACTGAGAATGATGCACTTTCTGAATAACCTCCTTCCAAACCTCCCTACTCAGAATGCACAATCTAGTACCGTGCCTCAGCGACCCATCTTCGGCTATAGAAAAATCGTCTAGCAATCCTGCTTGCACCTGCTCCTTGATGTTCCTCATGGCCACATCCTCAAACTATGTTGATCTGACTCTTTCCATCAATGAAGACTGAATCTGTAAACTCCACATCCGAATCTACATACTCAAAATGATCACCTTAATACCCAACCTTTCCAGATCGGCCAATAGATGATGATCTGCTGCCAAATACAAAGCGACTGGATACTTGCTTAAGGCATCTGCAACTACGTTGGCCTTTTCTGGATGGTACTGCAACTAGATATCGAAGTCCTTCATCAGTTCAAGCCACCTCCTCTACCTCATGTTCAATTCCTTCTGGGTGAACACGTACTTCAAGCTTTTGTGATCCGTGAAGATCTTAACTTACCGGCATACTCTATCCAGGACACTATACTATATTTATGGGATACTACCTTCTATTGTCTTTCTCAAATGAATGTGGGTAAATAAGTAGCATGAGGGGCTCAGTTGAATAGGACACAAGTGTCATGTGGGTAGTAGGCTTAATATGGGTCGTGTCCATATTTTGGGTCAACAAGTTTGGGTCGAATGGTGCCCCCAATCCGAGTCAGAATAAAAGTGAGTTCGTGGGGTGAATCAAGATTGGGTCTTGTGTCACAAAAGTCGTATGACAAAATGAAGCACAAGATGGTTTGCCTGAGTGGGACACGAAGGTCATGGGCGTAGAGTGTCTTGTCTAGATCATGCATATGAAGTTAGTTTTGAGAAAACAACTAGTCTTGTGCTTCTAAATTAAAATTCATGGCAATGTGCATATGATAATCACAAATAAAAGTGGGAATGGTCAATCGCCTAAATTGATCCGAAAGTTGTGCGATACAAGATAGTACAAGAGAACGAGTTTGAGTGGGACATCGTATATCAAAATGAAGATAATTTTGTCTACTTCAAACTCATAAAGGAAGTTTCCAGAGATTGACATCTCTGATGTTTCAGAAACCAAACTCACGGAAGAATATTTATCTATCTAGGATACTCTCTCTAGGGTGTCTACCCAAGTCTTGCCGCTGTCTACACAAGGCACTAACTCCTCTATATGATTCTTGGATGATACCCCTATACTAGGTTGCTCATGTCCCTCATCTAACTAGTCACTAAAAATATTGGTGCCTAAACCTATATAACACTTGAAATACTCTGGCTATTGCTACTAGGATACTCCTCTTATTCTGGCACCTGGGGCAACTCCTACCTTAACACTTATTAATCACCCTAGGCTTTCTTATCGATATTCAATTATCAACAATTATATACAATACTTCATAACCATACTCTAAACTATTAACACTAATACTCAAGGACACAGACCAATTGCAAGTCACCGAACCATCACACTACGAAGAACCTATAATGAAATGAGACTCTACAAGGACCTGGACTAAATAACTGAAACTATCCCTACTCCTAAGCTAATTGATGATGGAATAGAATCTATAATAACATAAGTGAAATGATAAAGATGATATGTTACGACCCTTAGCAAGATATAATCTGATAATCATACGCGTCTATCCAAAATTATGATACTCAGAGTCCTCGCCACGCCAGTAGACAAGGCTGCGATAAATGGTAGATTCCATAACTGGGTATGCACCTCTATAATCATGTCGTCTGGGATCCTTGCCATGTCGACTAGTATGGCTGCAAGAAATCCCAAATCTCATAACCAAGATATGTACATCCGAAATCGGGTCCCTACGTTTCCGCCACGCCTGTCTAATATAGCTGCGATAAACTCCAGGTTCCAAAACCATGTAGACGTTTTACCTTCCCTGTTATTCCGTCAACATATGTTATCAAAAGATACCATAACTAGGGCCATAAAATTTATCTCGATATGACAATAAAAATCAATGATAATCCATCAAAATCAAATTCAATAACAAGGAGCAAGGGTGAAGAGAAACAAGAGGAAATGATTTCAAATTGACGTTCAACCAAGATCCTCAAGGGTCATCCCAGGAATCTCTCAAAAGTCCTAAGCAGAGAGATCAATATGGCACATGATAAGATATCGTCATGGAAGGACAATTTATTTCGAAATGCAAGAAGAGTTTGTCATGATAATCAAAAGATTGAAATTTTTCTAATATGTGATTGAGTAACTCCTATCATAATCTAAAACCTATATCCTAGTAGCAGGCTCATAATTAGCACTCTAAGTCGAGCACCCATTACGAAATCGCACTACTTGCGACTCAGACCTGTATGGGCCACCATAAAAATGTGTCACGACCCGCACCCTATTTAGGGGTACGAGCACGTGGGTACGTCCAGCCTACGCCGCATTATCGGCGGTAGAACGCTGTAAAAGGTCATCTAGAATATATATAATCTAGGACATAAAATATAACATGTCATCTCCGCACGAAGGAATATAACCATAACTCAATGACATAATTCTAAGGAAGATAAATACGATGATAAAGATAAAGATAAAGATTAGATAAATAGTCTGAAATAGTGCCGAGCCACAATCAAAAGTTCAGAGACCAAGACATAAAATAATATCCCAAAACAAATAATACAAGTCTCAAAGTATCAAACTAGAATGTAATCAAGACAAAATATAGGCGAACTAGGTTACTACTGGCGGTACGTCCTCTATGAGCACCGGGTCCACATGCTGGTCCTGGTCGTAGGCTCCATCTATGCCAAACCCGTAGTAGGTCGGGCAATCTGCATCTAAATCCTCTGAAAAATAATAGGGGTTATCCTGACAGGATATGAGCAAGTACAAATGCCAATAGCAGTTCCATGTGAATTAACAAATACTATAAGAGACAATCGTAATAAAATACAAGATGGAATATCAAGACTGGAAGTAAAACGGTACAAGAGAACTGTATATCATGTCATGTTTGAGATATATAAGATGAAACTGGAATATAAACAATGGAAAGTAATATGAGGTATGATGTAAACATAAAAATAAAGTGCCATGAGATATTAGAGCGTTATGTGATCGGCTTGGGTCAAGATCAGGCTGTTCCATTTGACCGGCTATGCACAGGTAGTATAATAATATACAGATCAGGTCGGCCAAAATGGAAAGCTATGCACATGTAGTATAAGGTCAGGCTACACCCTACGTGTGGTGAGGGTGGAGCTATGCGCAAGTAATAAACAAGTAAGGGTAATGATCACATAACCTCTAATAACTCCCCCATCACCGAGTAGTATAATGAATCCAGACATGACAGGTCATGACACGGAATTCGAAGAGCAGGGGGCCAGCCCACTCCCAAATTGGTGTCTATACAAGTACATGAAACAATATCGAACAATGTACTCATATACCAGGTAAACCAGGAATGACATCTCATGACGAGATTCACGTATACTAGTCTGTGTATCCTCGTGTCAAGAATCAAATATAATACTACAACTGAATCGGATATAGTAGATATCAAGATAATGAAAACTATCAGAGAATGTACTCGTCTGTCGTCCTGAGCTGAGAAAAATCGAAACTACAACCCACTCAAAGAGCCACGAACAGTCAACTCGCACAAATATCTCCTAATACTGAAACAGACATTACCAACGTTCTCAGAATGGTCAAATTAGCTAGAAATGCCTACCCATAAGTCCAATTCTGGACACAGGGGCAAAACGGTAATTTTATGTCAAAATGGTGTCAGTCGTTGGATCCACTTTGCACCGAAAAATGTGCCAGAATCTACGGTCTCTAAAGTCATCAAACTATATGTCTACAGGTCCGTTTTGACGAGATAAACCCAACGGTATGTCCAATTTTGGATTCCGGTGGGCTGCGCACAAAATCTCCCGTTAAGTGGGATTGTGGGCCCGCCAAAATGGCGTCCCGATCAACGGTCTCAGAATCGGACCAAACTAGGCATACAGGGCCATAAAAACAGTTCGAGTCCAACGGCACAAGTTTCGTCGTGATTTGATTAGTGTGCACAAAGTAATTGACAAATATGCAAAAGGCCGATACGGTGAATTTTTGACGGATACGCATCAAATTCGTCGCGCACACGCGACCAATTTGAATTCCATCAAAGCCCACACGACCACGAAGTCGATACGGACCTTTCGATGCTTTCGTTTTATGACCACGTCGCCCGGAGACGGGACGGACGGCGTATCGGGACAATTTTTCTAAAAATCCACTTTTGAAAATCAGTTTTTTTCTCCAACTTCACAAACCAATAACTTTTTGTACAGTGCATGAAATTCAGTTCTACAAAAAAGGTTTTAAAGCCCTATAGGTTGTCTAGAAGTCTCTTCAAACCTATTTTGAAAACTCGCAACATGCTGGTCACAAATCGGCCACAAAGTTGGGGTTTCGGGACAGTTTCTAAACCCAGAAAATCGAGTTTTTTCTCGATTTTGGAACTCGTTTTTCGTCGCACATGATGCGAATCGGCACGAACTATTTGAAGGAAAATAAAGGTGTATATATTGGGATCATACCTGACCAAGTGGTTCACAAAACGACAGAGCGAGGAAGGAGAAATCTATTTCCGAAGTTGGCCCTTCGCTAACAGTTTGCCCACGCGGGTGGGATGCTCGTTGCACTTTTTTCGGCGATGGACGGCCGCGGGTTGGTCGACGGCGATGTCGGGGTGCATGTTGGGTCGGGGTGACGGCTAGGGTTTGGATTTTCCAAAATATCTCTCCCTCTCTCTCTCTACACACATATATAGACGGACGGGTCAGGTTTCCGAACTCAAGGCTCGGCCCCTTGAGATGCTGTGCTCGGAGCACAGCAAACAAGCAAAGTTGATTGCTTAATGTGTTTGATTGCATGTTTCAACTTGACTCTTATTAGTCTATTTTGACTTTTGGTTTTCATTTTTTTTTCATCCTTAAGCTATTATATATATATATATATATATATTATATATATATTTATACACACCCACATAAATATATGCATACATACACACATACATACATTCATATATTATTTATTTACACATATACGTATATATTTATTTATATAAAATAAACCTATAACATTTACCCATATATATATATATATATATATATATATATATATATTTATAAATATATATCCCAATAAATGAAATATTACCGAATATATATATAAATAAAATCAGAATTTATTTATAACAAAACTAAATATTTTTTTCAATATTAAATATATTATGTTTTTATAAATAAAAACTCTATTAGTAAAATACTTATTTAAATAATAATTTAAAAACACTAACAATAATATCTAAATAATATTAAAATAATAAAATAATGTATATGACCATATTAGCCCTATTCAGAAAAGTGGGGGTGACAAATTGCCTGTGAGAAATTTGTTATTCTATCTATATTTTCTTTATTTCTTCAACGTTCGTTTCTTAAGCTTGAATTGCGGGGGAGCTTCTCTCTTTTCAATTATTTTGGTATGTGACAATGGGGGAGAAAAAGGATCTAACATCTTCTGCAGGATACATGAATTTTTTTAAGAGGAGACAATACAATACAAGTACACAGAACAACAAATACTACAAATTTGATATTTTTGTCAAATCAAGACCATGATGTTATATCAGTCAATCACTACAAGAAAAAAGGCTATTCTTGACAGTTTTTCCCCATCAAGAAATATCTTGACGGTTGCGGATCCGTCAAGTAGGTCGGAGTCAAGAAAAGTCTCTCCTTTTCTTGTCGGTCGCTGGCAGGGCTTTTCTTGACAGTTTTTGGCTGTCAGATGAAGTAATTTTCTTGACTGCTTTTAGCCGTCAAGATAACAGTTTTTAGAAACTGTCAACGTAGGCAAAAGCTTTGCTTGACTTCGGCCTAGATGATGGTTATTAGCCGTCAAGAAAACCGTAAATGAAAAGCCCTTTTTGCCGCAGAATGGCGTTAATTGTTGACATTTTGTAACCGTCAAGAGAGGCTAAATTTTGTACAGCCAAAATTTCATTTACAATTACATATAATGAATCAAACACACACATAATATTAATAATCCAGAAGATATACACACATCAAATAAGTACAACATCCAATTTTTATATTAACAAATTGTATTGTTCGTACACCACAAACTTCCAACACACGTCCAACCACAAACACATCCAACTAAAGTATGGATTTTTCGTACATCTTAAACATCAAAACCTATATTTATATAAGTAAAACCAGAATATGTAGCAAATTTGGTGCACATCCCTCCCATATTCACAGCACCTTCATTTTACATATAGGTCTTAAGAGAACAAGAGAAAATATATTTAATCATTTATATGTACATGTTTGTAAAAACTGATAACAAATGAGAACAAAATGAAATGACCACAAGGCCTACTAATCCTCGGAATATAAACAAGTAAAAAATTAGGGAATCACAATAGATCAAAACCATTAAGCTTAGGTTTTCATAAGTTTAAGTCAAAGGACAAGTCATAGACTCATACATAAAGTGAAGAAAGTCAAGTTTGCAATACTGATGAGTTTAATAGACATATAAGAGCACTGTCTTTAACATTCATAGAAGGTATAAGGGAGTACTGTCAGATAGGTCTTAGGCTTCAATCATAGCAAAAACTTCCAGCAAGTGCCCATGTGCCGCTTAACAGTTATGTGATTAAATTGACTGAACTAATTTTGTGTCCTATCATCAGAATACTCCCAACATTGTCAAACATCTAAACTAGGCAAGACCCACATACAAGTGCAAGTTCTAATAATAATATACCTAGAAAGATATTTTCAACAAGGAAACAAGGCCCCAATTTAATACTCCATTATCATGGCCTCCGACCTTCATACCCTAAGATTCTCAATATACATTCTTGTACAACTAAACTGTAATGCACATGACGAGGATAGAAGTATGCAGTAGCAACAAAAAAATCTAGCTAGCTGAAAATGATATTAGGGAAAGGAACTTGGTAACAGAGATTGTCGTCAATGCTCCGCTCTGATATATGCACACATAATTTTGGTAATACACATAAATGGAGTCATTTAAAATGTGAGGAATGGTGCATAAAAGGTTGTTTTTTCGTATAATCAGATATGCAATACCTCAACCAATGTGTCACCACCTTTCACGAGAACAGAGTAATAGCATTTTTTTGAACTTCCATTTCATCTATGTAAGCAACTCGTAATGACGGATACCTATATATCATGAAGAAATGAATTAACAATGATTTTGAAGATAATAAAACTAACTTCAAAAGAAAATTCAGGGCCTTACATTAGCATAAGGTTAAGGATGTTTTGGTAGCATCTTCTATCTCGACCTTCAGTGGATTTTTTTGAATTCCATAAACTTTGCAGGAAACAACATAAGTGAACTTCATATCTGCAATAACGTGTGACCATCCAATATTGCTGTGAAGGATTAATATAAATCAGGATGCCCTACGAAATACTAAAATAGAAGAAAAGAAAAACACACACTAGTGACTATACAAACCGACTCTAATTTCAGGATGTTCTCTTAATAGAATAAATAGAAAAACTAAAATCTTCAAAGCTGTGATGCAAATAATAACTAACCCCGATCTTCTGCCATGTCCAGGAAACAAATATGTATCTCGTCTTTAATTTAACTAATAAGGATTTAGTTTACAGAAATTGATAACTCAATAAGCAACTGTTATTGAAGTTGTTATACAACGCATGGATATATGTACTTGCAAATACAATAGATGTAATTTTGGATTTAGAATGAAGCAAATAGGACACAACTACCATGAATGTTCAGGTAAAACGTATGGATATATGTCACTTGGGTTTCACTTAGTTCTCATTCAGATTGTAACTCTAGTAGCTCAGTGACAAGAGTCATAGCCTCGAGTATCAGAGCCTATTCACATTGCAGCTCAGTATCAGGAATAAGGAGTATCAGGTTGGTCAATGATATGGTTGACCATGTAGTTTTTCTTTGACCAATGATATGGTTGACTATGTAGTTTTTCCTAAGAGTTATAAAATGAGCCTAGATTTATAAATTCACAAGACCAAACATCTAATTCACAAGACCCCTTTGGGCTAACCACGCACTCCCATTTGTTTATAAGTTCACAACAAATAATAAAAAACACTGAAGACATTTCCAGAAAGGGAAGACCATCCAATATGCATAAACAAAATCATGCCATTTAGATACAAGAGATCTAATAACATTACTTCCATATGGTTTTGAACTGGTTTAAGAACGCAATTAATCATCATAAGTTACCTTCTGTTTCTCCAAATGAAAGGCAGGGTTTCTAATCCTTCTATGTTTGACCCACTTTTCACCTTCTTAGTCTACCAATCCTGTAACTAACAACTTAGAAACTGGGTTAGATTTCTCGAAGTGGCTTATTTTGCTAGACAGTACTTCTCTGATAATCTCTGGATCTGAAATAATCACTCTGGGAACAGGTCTAGACTAAGTAAAAAATTTTTTTACCTGCAATTCAAATAAAAAGTAGCTATTGCCTACTTAAGCAACTTACACGTAAAAGAAGCCAACCATTAACATAATTTCCAAAATTCAGGAGACACGCTTCATATGTTGACACCTATAGTTTGAATGTATGGATGCCGAACAAATATCTAATATGTACTCTAACAACAGAACATGGATGGACATCATCCATACTGGAAAAGAATTCTTATACTTCCTTGATCCTTCAACTCAGAAAAGCCTATAGACAACAATAGTACTGACAGGGAGGAAAACGAGAACAAAAAGTGGAAAGGAGAAAATAGCATCAGTATGAAGTTATGGTGCAAGATATTGCATGTTTCTAATAGCAACAAATCCTAGCAAAATAGTTCCATGTGTCAAATATAAATACATGAATATCAAGTGCAAAAATAAAAAGTAGAAGACAAAGCATCTTAAAACATTAACATAGACAATAGGCTCATGAGTTTCCTCTAAATAGCCAAACATTCTGCAACTTTAAGTAATTGAAAGAGCCTTTCGCCTTTCCTCATTAAGTTACTAGAAAAGATTTCATCCAGGAAGATCTGAATGATTTTTAGGATGCAACAAATCAATTGACTAAAGCAAACCTGGTTGACTTGTGCTAGCACATATATAAGCTATTAGAAATTGGACCAAGTCAATTTCAATTAGATGGCAGCATAAATATTATGATATAATTAAAATCAATTAAATATTTAATTGAGATGAAATGTGCATAGGAATCGCAATTGAACAATTGGGGCTGGTTCATTCTAAAGGCATGCTTGTGCTTAGACATATGGAAAATAAGATTTAAGAAACATAGTAATAGGTATTGCAAGTCTATTTCCAAATTCAAACCCATCAATTGTCGTCAAACAAAAGAATATAGCACAATCCCGACAAAGGAACCCAAAGAATATTGTACAATTCTATAACCAAAGCTTGAAAATAATGTCATCCAAGACATAAATGTAAATCTTATTAAAGTTGTCTCATCATTGCCCAAGCAAGCATAAAATAAAGCTAACAAGTCAACAATGCAGAAATATATCCTAGGCAAGTAGAAAATTAAAAGTATTTCCAGATTAACTCAAACCCAAACCCTTCATTAGAAGATAACAAGATGAATTGAACTGAAAATTAAAAGAACTCAAACTATACTGAAAATGACAATTTGGTAAAAAATAATGTACACACTATATTAGGATCTCATTCATATTCTTCATGAAGGCTCAGATTTTCGTAATGCTACTTCCCACAGCTTATTTTGACATGGTTATATCTTGTGTATTTTCAAATCTTTTAGTAATAAAGAAAATGTTATCTGTAGCCAATTTGTTTTGAACATCCGTTTACACACTTGAACTTATTTTGATATCTCCATTGCAGCAAATATATCATCAATGCCTTTCAGAAATATGAATGACATGAGAAGGGTATATATAACACTTGTAGGGACAAGGGACTACCTATGTTAACAAAGATGTATATATTTAAGACTAGGCTCATAGGATTACCAAATCCATCATCATTGCCTTGCTACTAATTCACCCATAGAATTTCCAACATTGTAGGGACAAGGGACTAAACATGTTAGAAAACAAGGATATATTTAAGACTAGGCCCAGAGGATTTACCCATGTCTTGCTACTAATCCACCTATAGAATTTCCAGCATTATAGGGACTGATACATATAAATAAGCATCGAATTGAGAATTAACTAAGAAAACATTGGCTATAATAATGAAAATTTCTATCATGATCAATGGAATAACCCAATCCCTCATCATTGCCAAATACTTGATATGCCTTCTACAAAATAAATATAAATCACAAATAAGTCATAATACATTCCACTCTATATCAATAAAAAATATAGTTTCTAAAGTTTTGTAAACATCACAGAACCATAACTGGTTCCCCCAGTTCCCTTTGCACAATGAAGTCTCCATTTTTCTCACAAGACATGAAGCCACCCCAAATAAATACAAATAAATTTTCATCACTCGACATTCTGTCAAAAAAATTCCAAGCAAGACAATAAATGAGTACCAACAGATAGAAAATTTTGAAAAATAAGATAATAAATTTTCATCACTCAAAATTCTCCTCACTTTAAAAAGAAGGATGTATTTTTGCACCGAAAAATTTGATGTCAGGAACCCAAAATTTCGAGGTCACCAGAATTATTCCAAATACACAAATATGGGTGTCATAGATGTATGTTTTTCCAAAAGTCGACAATAGAAAATTAATTTTTCAGAAAATAGGGGTGCCATGAACCCTAAACAAGAATTTATCTTCCAAAAAATAAACTTCGAAAGAAATAATTTTTTCGGAGTCGACAACAATACAAATCCCCCAAATAGAACATAAATCTTCAAGCAAATTATATTTGAAAGATAATTTTTTTCATGAACTCAATAATCATGATAAATTACCTAAATCGAACAAGTATTTGGCTAGATCTACAAAAAAAAATTGGTAGATCTGCCACAAATAGGGTCAAAATCCGCAACAGGAAGAAAAAATCTCCTGAAATACCAACAAAAATCCAGAAAATTAGGAGTCAAAAAAACCATACAACACAGCCATACGGGAGGGAACGACCACGAGGGGGTTCTCGTAGGCCGCCAGAGAGTGGTGAGGGAGAGGGTTTTACTGAGGGAGAGGAGGGAGAGGAGTCTCGTAAGGAGAATGGTGGAAGGAGCTCTCTGAGGAGGGAGAAAGGGTTTTCTAAGAGAGAGTTTTCTCAAGATCGAGTGTTATGGCACAGTAAAAATAAACCCAAGAAACTTAGAGAAAATTCACAACCACAAAGACAATGATTTACATGGTTCGGACAAGATGCCTACTTCTAAAAATGAGGGTGATTTAGTTCCACTATGAAGAAGAAAAGGAATTACAATAGCTCTCAACACTTCCCTCTTTACACTCAAGAACTCGATCTCTATTACAAAGATAGAAAAAAAAACTCTCTCAAATTTTTGTGTTGAACTTATTCAACAACTTTAGCTCTCTTGTGTTGAACTTATTCAACAACTTGAGCACAATAAGATGTCTTGTGTTGAACTTATTCAACAACTTACGTTGAGTGCTCTTGGAGGGTGTCTTTTGTGGAGAACCTTTAGACCTCTTTATATACCATAGAAATCTCATCCTATGTAGGCTTAAAATCCAATCTTATGTAGGGTTATATATTAGAAATCCAATCCCATGTAGACTTACATATATTAGAAATACAATCCATATATGGTCAAATCCAATCTTATATAGGATTACCATATATATGGTCAAAAAAGGACATGGGCCTATTTTTGGACACTTTCCTTCATATCTCCACCTCGACAAGGTTTTGCCACAAAATCGAGCTGACACACTTCTCCACCGCATAGCTTCACCAAATCAACCACTTGTCAATCCCGTCTCTAAATGCTCTCAAGAAAAACTTCTCGACCTGGCTCTGGAGAAGCTTCTTCTTCTTGTATACTCTTTTGCATCCTATAACTCGCTTGCCTTTGGACAATGTAACTAATCCCATGTACAGTTCTTATGGAGAGACTCAATCTCTTCCAGCATAGCCATTATCTAGTTCTAGCTGCTAGTATCTTTGACAGCGTGTCTGAATGTGATAGGCTCTTCGCCCTTCACTGATAGTGCATAAGCCACCATATTTAACTGTCCATAGTGCTTTACCGGTTCCTCAAATTCATACATGTGTACTGGCTTGACCGATCTCCTTGGCCTAGTGGTGGCCAAGGAATCTTGCTGCTGGTGCTATGATTCTTCTAGTTGTTGCTCTTGTGGGGCTTGATGAACATCTTCAGAAACCTCCACCTCATCTGATGCATCCTCAGACAACTCAATCTCAACTTTTTGAGATTTGCTAGATACACCACCATCTTGATCGGACTCATTCTTCTTGCTTGAACTGAAGGTCACCTTGTGCTTCTTGCTATAAATATAATGCTCACAGAAATCCATACTTGGTTTCTTCAAGTTTTTCAGTAACCCTTGCTTGCTCAGTAAGGATAGGTCTTTCATGCTCATATGCCCAAGCCGCATATGGCAAAGACGTGTGCTGTTAGACAAATTTAATGTACTGACTGCTAAAGTCCCAGTCACAATGCTTCCTAATAAGATATAAAGGTTACCCTGTCGGTGACCTTTCATCACCACCAAAGAACCACGAACAACCCACAAGACTCCACCCTCGGTGACGAACTTGTTACTCTTCGAGTCAAGCATACCAAGAGAAATAAGATTTTTCTTGAGGTTGGGAACATATCTGACATCGATTAAAGTTTGCACAATTCTATCATACATTTTTACCTTGATAGATCCAATTCCAATAGCTCGACATGCATTGTTGTTGCCCATCATCACAGAACCACCATATGTCGCCTTGTAGGAAGAAAACCACTCCTTTTTTGGACACATATGGTATGAGCATCCATAATCGAGAATCCAACGATCACTTATGTTGTCATGTGCCACCGAAAAATAGACCCCGTCACTATCAGCTTCTGAAACACAGTTCTCTTCATCACCTTCTCTCTTTGTCTTATTCTCTTTTTTCTTTTTCTTCTTCTTTGGATGAGAACACTTATTTGCATAATGTCCTTTCTCATTGTAGTTGAAGTACTTCACCTTCTCAATAGGTGTTTTGGACTTGGATCTTGACCTTATATTAAAAGTTGTTTTATCGTTTATCCTTTCACTTACCGTCAAATCTTGGGCTTGGCCTCCATCGTTTTCGCCATTAGATGGCAACCTTCACATCTCATTAGACAATAAGGCACTCGTAGCTTCTTCTACAGAAATTGAGTCCTTCCCTTATAATAAAATTTGAATAAGATTCTCATAAGAATCAGGCAAAGAAAATATTAGGATTAGCGCCAAACGATCATCTTCTTCATGTATATCAACATCCTTCAAGTCGAAAATAATTTGATTGAATTTTAAAATATGATTCTGAATTGACGTACCTTCCTCCATCACTAGTCTGTAGAGCGACTTTAACCTATAAAGTCGGTTGGTGAGATTCTTCGTCATGTAGAGTGATTCCAACTTCAACCAGAGCCCAGCGGCGGTGGTTTCGTCCTTCACAGAGTACATGACATCCCTTTCCAAACACAGGCGAATAGCGGTACTTGCTTTGAGATCCATGTCATCCCAATCATTATCGGTCATGTCAGTGGGCTTCTTAGACTTTCTCCGTAAAGCTTTGTGAAGCTTTTGAGATATGAGAACGTCATTCATCTAGCTTTTCCAAAAGCCAAAATTATTCTTCCCATTGAACTTCTCAATTTCATACTTCCCGATCCTGCTTGACGGAGACAAATCAAGAATCCTTCCAATTAACTTTCTCTGAGAACTTTGTCAAAAACATTGCTAGACACCCAAAGCTCTGATACCAATTTGTCCAAAAATAGGCCCATGTCCTTTTTTGACCATATATATGGTAATCCAATGTAAGATTGGATTTGACCATATATATGGTAATCCTATAAGGATTGTATTTCTAATATATGTAAGTCTACATAGGATTCGATTTCCAATATATAATCCTATATAAGTTTGGATTTTAAGCCTACATAGGATGAGATTTCTATGGTATATAAAGGGGTCTAAAGGTTCTCCACAAAAGACACCCTCCAAGGGTACTCAATGTAAGTTGTTGAATAAGTTCAACACAAGACATCTCATATTTCTAATATATATGTAAGTCTACATAGGATTGGATTTTCAATATATAATCCTACATAAGATTGGATTTTAAGCCTACATAAGATGAGATTTCTATGTAGGCTTAAAATCCAATCTTATATAGGATTATATATTGGAAATCCAATCCTATGTAGACTTACATATATATTAGAAATACAATCCTTATAGGATTACCATATATATGGTCAAATCAAATCTTATATAGGATTACCATATATATGGTCAAAAAAGGACATGGGCCTATTTTTGGACACTTTCCTTCATCGAGAGAAAGTTTGCTGATTTCCTCGATTAAATTAAACAACCAAACGTCAACAAACATAAAATTTTCAAACAAAATTACCAAAGTGGCAACTGAAAAAATTTTGCCAATTTTTTGCACATGTATTAGTTGACGGTTATTACCAAACCATCAATAAATAAAGTGGTATTTCTTGACGGACCTTCTAAAACCGTCAACTATTATGCTATAAAATTGCTAAACTGACATAAAACAACGCATTTTTTGATGTAAGACTAAAATCATCAAGATAACCCCTTTCTTTGATGGTTTTTCACGATCGTCAAGAAATAAACCATCAGAAAAAGCTATTTTTCTTGTAGGTTTGTCAATTATCAAAATAGAGGAGATTGTTGGACTATTGGTCATGGTCAACCCTGAATTTAATAATTGATTTAACCATGTCCCGATATAAGGGCCACTTGGATGACTGCTGAGAACTGCTACTGCTACTATTCAAGATATAAAGCTGTTTTGCTATTGAGCTTGTATTTCCTTTATCAATGTAATTTTCACAATTTATTGAGTCTAGGAATATGATATAAACTTAGTCATACTGGCAAATAGGCTACCACAAAATATTTTTAAAATATCCTTTGTTTTCAATATAGCCCATTTACAAAAAGCTGCTAACTGCTTGACTTTTCTAAAAGCCTAAAATCTAATTTGCAAAACCCTAAAAATCAACTCTGGACACCAAGAGAATTCAGCCCGAGTTTGGCCTGAATTCGCCCCGAGTTTGACCCGAGTTCACCCCGAGTTCGGTTGGTGGCCCGTTGGACTTTGAACTTGGTCTTCCCGCAGTTACGGAAGCAACGACTATTTACCGAGATTTTCTCAAAGAATTCTGCCCGAATTCTGCATTTGGCAAACCTATAAATAGAGAAGAATTTATATCATTTCTACACACCTCTCTCTTCTCTTCTCTCTAAGCCTACTACGGTATTCCAAAGTGTTCTAAGCTTGTCATTTTCAAATCCTAAGCCAGTTACAATCCTCTAGTCGATTTACTAGTGCGGTACTGTCTAAAAGTTTTAGAGTGATTGTAATCAGAGGCGTGATTAAATAAAGACACTTCATAATTGATGTTGGTCGAGTATATCGGATCAAAGCTCGCATTGTAGAAGTTGCAAGAACTTCACATGAAAACTTGCGATATTTTTTCTGCCTACTCTATTCACCTCCCTCTAGAGTATAGCTCTTTATAGTTCATTCCTACAACCATTAATTAGTAAACCTAAATAGGAGTTTTATTACTATATAGAACCTAATAATAGGTTGGACTAGGAGCAACATCAACAGGCTTTGGGACCTAAGGCAAGTACATACTCCCTCAAGTTTACTTTAAAATATTACATCTCATATTTTGTACACTTTTTACATGTTTTATTGGTGTTGACGCATCCTGTCATATTGGAAGGGAGAACACTTGTGTAGTAGGTAGTTTACCTAGCCTTGGACATTTCGTGGCTACTAGCACCGTCGTAAGACTTGCCTTATATCCATACATGTGTGACTGCTAGTACATTATTCGTGTTGTGCCTTTGATTAGCCCCTACATGCTCAGTTAGGGGTCTATTGTACATGCCACATGTATCTAGTGTATATAGTCAGGTACTTATCTTATTGCACTTAATTATCTATAGTTATTATTTATTATATTGTATCATGTTGTATATTATTGTTAAGATATATTGTACTTTGCTATCCTGACTCAATATACTACAACAAAATTGGTTAATAACAACGTTTAATTGATGACACTTTTAAAGTAAATGTCATTAAAAAAAATTTACGATAACAGCTTTCTAAAACATGTCGTGATAATGTGATATTTATCACCATCCATAACAGTTTTTTAAAAGTGTCGTAGATATGTATTCAATGTCACCTTTAAAATGTTATCAAATATTAGTTAACAAAGATAATGCATTTCTAGTGTCGTCCTAAAAATTAATCACCCCATCATTCTCCATTACTTTGATCATTCTCCATTACTTTGAATGTAGCCTTGAGGGCTTCTTTAAATCGGCTAGGGGCATTGGACAGGGATGTCCCATGTCACTATTTATTTTTATTCTTTGTGCGGAGATCCTCTCAAGACTCTTTCACCAGTATGAGCGGAATAACTTATTTTAGGGGATTCGTATAAATCGCTACTCACCATCAATCTCACATATACTCTTTTCTAATGATATTTTATCTTTGGCCAGGCAACACGAGATTCCCTGAACATGATGAAGGATATACTTTGCACGTTCTCATTATGGTCCTGCCAACAAGTAAACTTCAAGAAATCTTCTATCCATTTCAGTAGGAAAGTCCCTATTGAGGAGCGTAATCAACTTGCTGCAATGATATAACTGTCGATCATGAGCGAAAATGACAAGTACTTGGGTCACTATCTCCTCCTACCGAAGAGCAGAGCAGCTACGCACACCAAGCTTATCGGCAAATGTGAGGCATTTCTACCTGGATGGAAATGAAAGTTGTTATCGCATGCGGGAAGAAAAGTGCTCATCAAATCAACTTTGAGTTCGATCCCTGTATACTTCATGTCAACATGCTATATCCCTAAAGCCATGACGTCCAAACTATCGAAACAACAATGTTTCTTCTGGTAGGGGCACGACAAGATGGAGAGAAAGATTCACTTTTTAGCGTGGGACTGGATTACCCAGCCTAAGAAAGACGAGGGTCTCAGTATCTGGAAACAACTGTGTTAACATGGATCTAATGGGGAAAATGCTATGGCTTTTCGTAGAAAACCTGCAACAACTTTGGGTGCGACTCCTAAAGGGACTCTACCTACATCACTCTACGATCTGGTCTGCAACAAAAATAAAGCGAGCTCCCCATTTTTGTTGAGTATCCTCGACACTCGGCAGATTTTGGAAAAAAAAGTTCTATGGAGGATCCGTGGAGGTGGATGAACATCTACAATGAACCATGGGTTCCGAATATTCCTGGTTTCATAGTCGACGGACATAAAATAATCCATAATGGCCCAAAGTTAGTCAGGGGCCTTATGGACCCTATCGCCAGAACCTGGAAGGCACCTCTTATTTGGTCATTATTCTCACCTTTTGAAGCCAATGCCATTCTATCCATCAACCTTGCCGCAGGAGATAATCTCATCTGGACATATTCAAAGAGAAGGGGATAATCTCATCGGGACAGATTCAAAAAATAGGCTCTTCTCGACAAAATCCTTATACGAGTCCATTTGTCGTCATAATACAAGTAGTTCCAACCATTCCATACTGTTGGGTTTGTAGCCTTTTGTTTTGGTTTTTAGTCCCACATCGGCTAGAAAGGAATGTGTATCTCCATATATATGAGTCTTTTCTCTTTATGGAGATGCACATGTAGTGCACATGGGTGTGTGCCATGTGGGATTAATTATTAATGGTATAAAGGCTTAATCAACAATTAAGAAGCTGTAAGCTTTTTGCTCTTGGAAATTTATTTCCATGGAGCTAAGCTCCGTAGGAGCTTAGCGACTCGGACTCGGACTCGGACTTGGACTCGGACTCGGACTCGGACTCGGACTCGGGCTCGGGCTCAAGGGCTCATGAGGCGTAATGTGGTGTTTTGTTGGCCCACTTTGCACTTAGCACGTCAGCATCGTCGCTAGGCGCATAGTACGCAGCGTACGCCGCGTGCGTAGAGTGCGCAGTGTGCGCAGCGTATGCAGTGTGCGTAGAGTGCGTAGTGTGCATATGGCTGGCTGCATATTAGAGCGGGAACGGTTGTAGCAGTTGCTGCACGTTCAGGAGTGGTTCTGGCACTATCCTGAAGTTCAGGCAACTGCTTGGCAACCGCCCCGTGGGCTATATATGCAGGTTCTCTCCTCTCTCTGAGTGCAGAAGTAATCAGAATTCCAGGGAGAAAAACTCTAAGTGTTTTTTAACACAACAGAGTAGTGAGCGTGTTCTTTAACACAAACACTAGTACTTTTTAGTACGCGTGGGTTCTGTTACTTCAAACAGAGAGAGAAGAGTAGAGCCAATGCTAGAGGAGTTTGTCGTCTTCCGAGGAGTCAGAAGAGCAGGAGTGTTCCAAGGTTTTCTGTCAACCTTGCTGGTTCCTGGAAGCTGTTCGCAGAGGGCGAATAAAGCTTTGAGCAACGGTGATCATTCACCCCAGTATTTCCATCTCTCACCTGTCATCCTTCTGTTGCCTTTAGCAGTTCTGTCAGTATCTTCTTTTTAGAAGGCACTACTGCCAGTTTGCTACGGTCACGAAAATTTCTTTAGATTATTCGTGTATTACGATATCTTTTTAGATCTCATAATTTGCAGAATCCTTCTGGATCTCTGTTGCAAAACCTTCTTTAAGGAATTGCATTTGAAACGTTGTCTTTACAACTGTTTCAGTTTCTGTATTTTCCATCGAAAAGCGTGCCCCGGTGTTCCCGGCAATAACAATCTCAAAGCTTTATTGCTACGATGGAAAACATTAATGCTTCACTCCTAAACACTGACTTCTGTATGTTAGAGAAGTTTGATGGAGAGCATTATCAAGTCTGGAAGAGGAAGGTTTGTCTTACTCTTCAACTCAGAGACGTTGATCAGGTACTGCTTGAAGAGGAACCTACTGTTCCAAATACTGGGTCTGCTGCCGCAATCTCTGCGGCTACTAAACTTCAGGCCAAGTGGAGAAGGGAGAATAGCATTTGCAGGTTGCTTATCCTGAAAGCTATGGAGGATTCCCTAGCAGAATCATATTCTAAGAAGAATATCGCTAGAGACATATGGGAGTCTCTAGAAAAACTGTACGAAGAAGACAAGAACATGAGCAAAATATTTGTGGTTGAAAAATATCACAAATGGCTCTTTGAGGACGAGAAGTCCATGCTGTCACAGGTCAAAGAATTTCTGAAGCTGCGACAGAAGTTGGAAGACGAGGCTAGGCCCCTCCCCGACAAGTTTGTTGTTGGAGGGATTGTCTCAAAGCTCCCCGCTGGGTGGAGTAAGTTCTATGCAAACATGCATAGGAAGAAGCTGGAGATCACCCTTGAAGATCTCCTGCAGAAAATTTATGTTGAAGACCAGATGAGGGCTCAACATAAAGTTGACACACTTTCCAAGCAGATGGCTAACGCAAACTTGGTTTCATCAAGGGAACCAAAGGGAAAGGGAAAGCGTGCATATTTGAAGAAGAAGAAGAAGAACCCTAACAACTTGAATATTAAGGGAACTTCTTTCAAGTCAAAGAAATCTAAGGTAAAGATGCCTTGTTTCAAGTGTGGCCAGTTGGGCCATTTCAAAAGTGAATGCACAGCACCGGCCAAGAAATCAGAGCAAGGTGAGCCTAGCAAAGTCTCAATGATTACTGATGTAATTGCTATGATTGGATAGGTTGATGCTGTAGGATCTGATTCAGACTGGTGGGTAGATACTGGATCCACCTGCCATGTCCGCTCCAGTAAGGAGTGGTTCACCACCTACACACCCACTTCTGGAGCGGTTTTGATGGCGAACCAAGCACAAGCTGAAGTGCTAGGGATCGGGAAGGTTATTCTGAAGCTAACTTCTGGCAAGTCTCTGACGCTTCAAGGCGTGAAGCACGTACCTGCTATCGCTAAGAACCTGATCTCGGGAGGCCTACTCTGTAATGCAGGCCTCAGGATGGACATCAATGCTGGCCAGATGGTGATGTCTATCAAGAGAACATATTTCGGGAAAGCTTTTTATACCGAAGGAATGTTCAAAATTCAGCTTGTAAATTAGTCTAATGTAATTAATGTGATTAATGAAATCATTCCTTCTGCTTATACTCTTGAGTTGTGGCATAATAGGCTAGGACATGTTCATTGTAAACGAATAAACAGAATGTCTAGTCTAGGACTTATCTCCAAATATAGGGGTAAGGTAGAGAAATGTGAAGTTTGTGCTGAAACGAAGATCATAAGGAAACCCTTTCCTCGGGTTAATCAAAGTACAGATCTTCTGGAGTTGGTTCACTCCGATATCTGTGACTTCAAACAGTTCTCTACAAAGGCCGGAATGAAGTATTTCATAACCTTCATCGATGACTTCTCAAATTATGCGTTCGTCTACTTGCTGAAGGCTAAAGACGAAGCATTCGAGAAGTTCAAAGAGTTCAGAGCCGAAGCTGAGCGGCAGACTGGACAACAACTCAAAAGGATAAGAAGTGATCGAGTTGGGGAGTACAGGTCTCATGAATTCGTATCGTTCTGTAAGGAACATGGAATTGTCAATGAGACTACGGCTCCGTACTCTCCTAAATCAAACGGAGTAGCTGAAAGGAAGAACAGGACGTTGACAGAAATGATAAATTCAATGTTGTTGACTGCTGGCCTTCCTAAGTGCTACTGGAGAGAAGCTGCATTGACGGCCACTTTTATTCTAAATAGAGTGCCTCATGCAACTTCAGACGTTACTCCTCATGAACTCTGGTTCAAGGTCAGACCTAACTTGAATGTCATTTGAGTGTGGGGGTGTCTGGCGTATGTTAAGCTTCCAGATCTAAAGATTCAGAAGCTTGGGATAAGAACTACAAAGACGATCTTCTTGGGGTATGCCGAGAAGAGTGATGCTCGGAGATTTCTTGATATTGAGTCAAATCATATCATTGAATCTCTCGATGCAGAATATTTTGAAGACAAGTTTGCAAGGCACAAGAATATTGTTCTTTCGGATGTTCCAGAGAATAATGAGGGTGCACAAGAGACTAAAGTCTTCAATAAAGATGTGGTCCAAGAAGATATTGTTGTTGATACAACGGTTGAACCAGAACAAGCTGAGCCGTCAGCTAAGCATGTGTGGAGGCCGAAAGACTTCGGAAGTGACTCTGTCACCTATCATGTGGAAGCAGATCCGCTTACCTATGATGAGGCGATGAAGACCAGAGACGCAGTTTTTTGGAAGGAGGCGATTGACAATGAGATTGATTCCATCACCTCAAATAACACTTGGGTGTTGGTTGATCTTCCTGAAGGAGCGAAACCCATCGGATGCAAATGGATCTTCAAGAAGAAGATGAAAGCAGACGGAACTATTGACAAGTTCAAGGCTAGGTTGGTAGCCAAGGGGTTTTCTCAGAAGCAGGGGATTGACTATTTTGACACGTATGCTCCAGTAGCCCGCATGACCACCATCAGAATGTTGATTGCTTTCACAGCAATACATAAAATGGTGATATATCTGATGGATGTGAATACGGCTTTCCTAAATGGCGAGCTGACCGAAGAGATTTACATGCAACAGCCAGAGGGATTTGTCATCAGGGATCTTGAAGACAAAGTCTACAAATTGGTAAAATCTTTGTACGGTCTTAAACAGGCTCCCAAGATGTGGCATAAGAAATTTGACAAAGTTATAAGGTCAAATGGCTATATGGTCAGCGATACAGACAAGTGTGTTTACACGAAGTTCGCTGATGGAAGAGGTGTGATCGTTTGTCTGTACGTGGATGACATGCTTATCCTAGGTACGGATATTAGCTGTGTCACGGAGACAAAGAAATTCATCTCAAGCAAGTTCAGTATGAAGGACTTGGGAGAAGCTGATGTGATCTTAGGGATCAAGATCATCCGGACAGACACTGGACTAGCACTGTCACAGTCTCATTATATTGAGAAAATGATCACTCGTTATGGGTATCAGGATCTTCCATGGATCGATATGCCGTACAGGTGTGATCTGAAGCTGAAACCTAATTTAGGGGAAAGCGTCAGGCAGCTGGAGTATGCAAGCGTAATCGGGAGTTTGATGTATGCTACTACTGCCACAAGACTTGACATAGCTTTTGTCGTGGGAATGATGAGTCATTTTACGAGCAATCCAGGTGTTGAACACTGGAAAGCTATGAAACGGGTTATGAGATATCTCAAGAAGACTCAGACATATGCACTGTACTACATCGGAGTTCCTCCGGTAGTGGAAGGCTTCAGTGATGCCAGTTGGTGTTCAGAGGTGGAGAGCGAGAGGTCCATAGGTGGATTCATTTTCACAATGGGTGGAGCTGCTATATCGTGGAAGTCGAAGAAGCAGACTATGCTCTTGCGGTCATCCATGGAATCTGAGTTCTTTGCACTTGATACCGTAGCCGAGGAAGCAGAATGGCTTCGGGAGCTCATGTATGATCTTCCAGTGGTTGGGGTGTACATACCGGCGATACCGATATATTGCAACAACCAGGCGACTGCGGCGGTGGCATCAAATGACCTTTTCAACGGGAAGAAGAGGACTGTGTGGTTGAAGCACAGGGCAGTACACAATCTTATCAAGAGAGGTGTTATTGCAGTAATTGATGTTCGGAGTCAGGAGAATCTGGCGGATCCGTTCACCAAGGGCCTCAAGTGCCAGCTGGTTGATGACACAGCTTGTAAAATGGGCTTAAGGCATTCTGATATTAGATTTTTGTATTCCTACCATAAAGTTTTATGCTAATAATTCAAAGATTTATCTACTAGGCATCTAGCTTTTGGTTCAAGGGAGGACTACTAATCGGAAGAATATCAGGAATGGTGGATACATGTTCTATTGGGCATGGAGAGGTTACGGACCTATAACCACTGTTGTCTACTATTGTTTTCTGCAGAAAACAGTTCCTGTGGGAAGGTTGGCTTAATTGCCTTAATAAGTTCTTAGGCAGAGTGAATGCCTGGTATGCTTTATAGGAAGCATGGTAGAACAGCACTACAAGGAGTGAAACTCCATGCTACAGTGGGGTGACTCCACGATGAGGTTCCTATATGTGGGGTGCTGCCCAGGAATAGGATAAAGCCTCGGCTTTGTAGGCCAAGTCACAGCGGCGTAGCACCACAAATAGGCAGTTAGCCTAATGCTGTATGTTAAAATAAAGAGGGGTGTAGTCAGCACTACAAAGAGGAGGAGTTTCTCATGTTACTGTGGCACGACACCACCATGAGGTACCCGGTTAGGGATAAAGCCTCGGCCTTGCAAGCCATGTCCTTGCGGCGTAACACCGCAAAGGAGCCTAAGGCTTTATGCTGGGTAGTTTGGCACTACAAAGAGGCGGTTGCCTCATGCTACTGTAGTATGACACTACGATAAGGTTTCCGGTACGGGATAAGGCTTCGGCTTTAAGCCATGTCATAGCGGCGTAGCACCGCAAGGGAAGCGCATAGCGCTTCAAGCCAGGTCTCTTTATAATGAACTCACCTATAGTGTATGACAGAGATATCAGGCCATCTCTTGAGGGTAAACTTGTAGACACCCAAAATTATACACTGAAACCAGGCTGGCACAGGGCCTTTAATGTGTAGCCAGAGGCACATGTAACTACATTATGTGAGTAGAGAGAATTTCAGCTATGATGCAGAATTCAAGGTTTAGTCCGTTCTTGTATTTGTAGTCTGTTGTTTGACTCACGTGGGAAGATTCAAGTCTTAAGTGGCATCTATCCTAAAAGCATAATGGACAGTTACTGTGGGGAACACTCGTACTCATATATATAGAGATATGTGGGGGATTGTTGGGTTTGTAGCCTTTTGTTTTGGTTTTTAGTCCCACATCGGCTAGAAAGGAATGTGTATCACCATATATATGAGTCTTTTCTCTTTATGGAGATGCACATGTAGTGCACATGGGTGTGTGCCATGTGGGATTAATTATTAATGGTATAAAGGCTTAATCAACAATTAAGAAGCTGTAAGCTTTTTGCTCTTGGAAATTTATTTCCATGGAGCTAAGCTCCGTAGGAGCTTAGCGACTCGGACTCGGACTCGGCCTCGGACTCGGGCTCAAGGGCTCATGAGGCGTAATGTGGCATTTTGTTGGCGCACTTTGTACTTAGCACGTCAGCATCGTCGCTAGGCGCATATTGCGCTTAAGTTGTGCTCGTTGCGCGAGCCACTTGTACGACCACGTTGCACGGCCCGTTACGTGAGCCCAGTTACGTTGGCCCAGTTATGCAGCCTAGTACGCTGCCCAGTAAGCCCAGTGTGCGCAGCGTACGTAGCGTGCGTAGAGTGCGCAGCATGCGTAGAGTGCGTAGTGTGCGTAGTGTACGTATGGCTGGCTGCATATTAGAGCGAGAACGGTTGCAGCAGTTGCTGCACGTTCAGGAGTGGTTCTGCCACTACCCTGAAGTTCAGGCAACTGCTTGGCAACCGCCCCGTGGGCTATATATGCAGGTTCTTTCCTCTCTCTGAGTACAGAAGTAATCAAAATTTCAGGAAGAAAAACTCTAAGTGTTCTTTAACACAACAGAGTAGTGAGCGTGTTCTTTAACACAAACACTAGTACTTTTTAGTACGCGTGGGTTCTGTTACTTCAAACAGAGAGAGAAGAGTAGAGCCATTGCCAGAGGAGTTTGCCGTCTTCCGAGGAGTCAGAAGAGGAGGAGTGTTCCAAGGTTTTCCGTCAACCTTGCTGGTTCCTGGAAGATGTTCGCAGAGGGCGAATAAAGCTTTGAGCAATGGTGATCATTCACCCCAGCATTTCTATCTCTCGCCTGTCATCCTTCTGTTGCCTTTAGCAGTTCTATCAGTATCTTCTTTTTAGAAGGTACTACTGCCAGTTTGCTACGGTCACGACAATCTCTTTAGATTATTCGTGTATTACGATATCTTTTTAGATCTCGTAATTTGCAAAATCCTTCTGGATCTCTGTTGCAAAACCTTCTTTAAGGAATTGCATTTGAAACGTTGTCTTTACAATTGTTTCAGTTTCTGTATTTTCTATCGAAAAGCGTGCCCCGGCGTTCTCGGCAATAACACATACAGAATCAAAACACTTGGCACAGACTCTGGCAAATCAAAGATATGATACCTCAGATCAAAATATTTATCTGGCGCCTCTTACAAAAAGCTCTACCATTGGCCACTATAATTAACAGGTACATCAACTCCTCTTCTAGAGCCTGTCCATTGTATATACTGCAGGAGGAGGATGACAGCCACCTATACCTTCACTGTCATATAGCAAAAGCAGGCTGGTTTGCTTGCCAAGTGGGCTTCCGTGTTGAAAGTCATCATAACATTTATACCCTCCTCAATGAATGGCTCCTTGATCCACAAGAAGGAGATGCCTTCAGAATCGGAGCCACATTCTTATGGACCTTGTGGAAGGCGTGACGTGCTTGTATATTCAGATAGAAATCCCCAAGTATTAACCTTATCATATCCAAGACAAATATACGTGCTGCAAAACAAAGCAGAGTCCGATCCAGAGGCCTTGGGGACTACCAAAGACATTAGCAACCCCAAGCTCAACTATTGGACTCCTTTAAAGTGTGCTTTTGTAAAGATCAATGTTGCTTTGGCTACGTCTGATTCAGCTATTGCGGCAGCTGCAGTTGCAAGGTATGGTCAAGGCATATTCTTATCAGGAAGATCTTGGCAGTCAACACAATATTATGGTGATGACAAGGCTCTAGCGGTGGAGGTACATGCCATTCATGAAGGAATCCTTTTAACTAAGGAATTTGGAGAGATGACCATATACATTGAAGGTGATTCCTTGACCGCCATCATAGTTTTTAGAGGCAATCGAGAATTGATCCCTTGGAGGTTAGCAGACCTTGTCTACACAGCTCGAAATGAGCTTGATCGGCTTCTACAACCACCTGTCTTCTCCTTCATTAGAAGACTAGGGAACAGAATTGCTCATTCTCTTGCTAACCATGATCTTGTTGATGTTTTAAATCTTCAATTTTATACTACTTCGGAATGTATCTGTAATTTCATCAATAATGAGGTAGTATTTTGCGGTTCCCCTTTGAACCCCAACAATGAATAAAGTTCTACATTCCCTTTAAAAAAATAAATTATCCCACTATTTTGGTTTTCATTTTGCCTCTCCAAAGTTCTCCCTGACTTGAAAAGAAGCCAGCAGGTTGGATCCCACTCCGTTTCATTATCCTGGAATCCCTCATTTCATTCTAATACTTGTTCCCACCCCTAACACACATTCCTCTCTCCACTCTGTTGCACCTTATTCTTCTCCGCCCTTCTCCCACCTCTCCACTGCACCTTCTTCTTCTTAGGCGAGAATCCCCCTCCTCTCTCCTCCCAGTTGCACATCTTTCTTCTCTAGTTGGTCCCTATATATATATAAAAAAAATCAATTTTCTCCGTCTCTAGAATGAATGGTTTCTCCAGCAAGCTCTATGCCCCTATGTCGAGATTATCATGTATGCCCCATAATATAAGGACAAGAGAGACTAGAAAAGATGGTATTCTCTCTCCCCCTCCAAAAAATTAGGGCTTTCAAAAATAAAGGATTTTAAAAAAAATTTATATTTGTTTTGTTTAGGTACGGGAAGTACAAGCCACTTTTTGAGCCCGCTAAGCTAGACTCCCCCAAATTTAGGGTTTTTTGGGTCATGTTCTATATTAGTTTTCAAATATTTTGTTAGGTGTAGTAAAAAATGCACATAAGAGTGATCTACCAGGGCTACCACAGTCTTTGCTTTGGTGGATCTTTGTCAAAATCAAATATTTGATCCATTCAGTTGTTTAATTATGGTTAACATAAACTTGTATTTTTATTTGGTGCAGGTTGTGCAAAGGAACATAGCCTAGATGTAATGTTGTTGCAAAGTCAATAGGACCGTTGAAAGGTTCTTTTTGGTTTCAGAATTACTCAAATTTTAAATATCTGTTTTCGATGGTTATGGAGTTTATTGGGAAGTTGTGGTTTGTTTTTTATTGGAGGTTGAAGTAGAGTGCAAGGGGCTTGGGGAGGTTTGGTTTTTTCTTTGTTTGTTTTAGAAATAATTAGTTAGTGTAATTTATGAATGTGTGTGACTAGAGAATTTGCTTATAATTGGTGATGAATAATGCTCGAGAGAGAGGATTCGAATGAACATTCTCCGAGCGGTATGAAATGTTTTTGTCATGGAGTTTCATATTGGCACTCCATTTCCGTTTGTCTACTATTTTGTTTATGAGTTTATCCTTTAAAGATTTTGAGGTGGATTTCTAAATTGAAATGATCTGGAAACTAATTTATTCTTAGAGTTTGAAAAGACTAAACCGGTTGTTGCTAGGCGACTTAAGGCGTGGTGTCACTACCACAATCCTAGATAACGTTATTACTATCATTTTTTATTTATTATATTTTGTGTATAGTTATTTAATTAATTACTTGTGAATGTTGCATTTATTAATTGACTAGCCTATTTATTGGACCCTTGATTAGTGAACCTATTTGGACTAGACATGACACATGGACCTATATTTAGGGTGGTCATAATTAGACTCAAATAAGTCATATTAAGTCATGGATAAAATTAGAATCAATTACAAAATTAGACTAGAAAGCTTCTATGCATTAACTTAAGTGTTCATGACAACTTAAGGGGTACTTTGGACTTTTTCCATAGGCTCCTAGGGTTTACTACATAGCCGACCAAGTGAGAGAACTTCCTCATTCTTCATCATTTTCCTAGAGCTCCAAAAACTCTAGTTTAGAGCTCTCTACAAGCCCCTTCCATTTATACTCTTTTCTCACAAAATCCTTCAAAATCTCTCTCTCCAATCTTCATCCATTCTTCATACTATAAGGCTTGGAGCTTGAAGACCAAGCATCACACGGAGATGAGTCCAAAAGCTTGGAGTATTGTGTCTTACTTGACACTTGAGTCCTCTTTGGGAGTGTCATTGGGAATCCATCTTCCAATAGGTAAGCTACTTGTCATTTCTCCTAGTTTAGACTCTATTTTCATGCATGACACCATTAGGAACTCACCCATGGACTAGAGGTACCCATAGAGGAAAGAACTACGCTCTAACCATTATTTTGGTAGATGTTATATAGAGAATTTGTGTCATTTTTAGAAAAATTCGAAAATGGAACACCAAGTGTTTGTCATATTATTTCGTAGGCTAAATGGATATGTGAATAGTGAATGAGGCTAGAAATGTGTCCTCATATCGATACTAATAGGTTATGTCATATTGCATTAGGACACATAGATAATTTGGGAGTTTTACTCCACTTACACTCGTCACAAACACTACATTAAATAGCTTCTAATTGTTATTTTAGACATGTTCGTGTGTTGTAGGATGGTTAGGATAAGGTTTGGTGTAAGTATCATAAGAGTATCAGAGGTTTAATACGATACTAGCATGGTGTACACCAAATGCTTGTGGGAATGCATGTGTATACACTAGAGTGGTGTCCATGTATGCATGTAGTGCATTGTGTATGTGGAGTGTACATACACTTATGTGTTGGTGTCCCTATATATCACTACAAAAAAAGTGTCTTTTTAGGACGATACTATAAGGAACACTAGTCTAAAAAGTCCTAAAAGTATAATTCTAGGGACGGCTATATTTTTAGTAACAAAATGTTGCTTTTTTTGGACATATTGTGAAAATGGATCACTATTTGGGACTGATGAAAATTTTTGTTCCAAATAATACATATTTTCGTCCCAAATATGTTGGCGGGAATACCACACGTGTGACGGCTAATTTCCAAATTATATGGGGGAAAGTTTACCTCCACATGTTTCCATCGTAACCATTCGATCGGATGGATTAATCCAGACCGTCCATCCCGAATCATATTTCCTATAGTCGATAGGACTTCTCTCTCTTTTCGATCAAAAAAAACTTTCTCTTCCTTTCTCTTTCCGATCAAAAATGGCGATAGAACTGCTCTCTCTCTCTCCGACCTAGGTGATCCAGTGTTGCTGCTCTTTTTTCTCTCCGACCATTGTTCTGACCTGGTGCTCCAGTGTTGCTGCTCTCTCTCTCCCCGAACATTTCTCTCTCTCTGTCCGATCTTCCAACCCTAGGTGCTCTATTGCTGCTGCTTGGTATACTTCCCCCAATCTTTAGAATTTTTTACCAAAATATTTTAGTCTTTACCCTAATATTTGGATGCATGTTATTTTGTCCTAGATTGTTTGCTTGGAATTTGAGTGGTTTATACTATTTACACTGTTTACTCAATTTTTTCTTGAAATTTGAGTGTTTTACACTGTTTATACGGCTGCATATAATTTTGTCGTAGATTGTTTGCTTAAAATTTGTGGGTTGTACACTGTTTACTAAAATTTTTCTTAAAATTTGAGTGTTTCACACTGTTTACACGGCTGCATGTAATTATGTTGTAGATTATTTGCTTAAAATTTGAGGGTTGTACACTGTTTACTGAAATTTTACTTAAACTTTGAATGTTTCAGACTATTTACACGGCTGCATGTAATTTTGTCGTAGATTATTTGCTTAAAATTTGAGGGTTTTACACTATTTACTAAAATTTTACGTAAAATTTGAGTGTTTCACACTGTTTACACGGCTGCATATAATTTTGTCGTAGATTATTTGCTTAAAATTTGAGGGTTGTACACTGTTTACTGAAATTTTGCTTAAAATTTGAGTGTTTCACACTGTTTACACGGCTGCATGTAATTTTATCGTAGATTATTTGCTTAAAATTTGATGGTTTTACACTGTTTACTGAAATTTTGCTTAAAATTTGAGTGTTTCACACTATTTACACGGCTGCATGTAATTTTGTCCTAGATTATTTGCTTGAGATTTGAGTGTTTTACACTTTACTCAAATTTTTGCTAGAAATATGAGTGTTCTACACAGTTTACATGGCTGTATGTTATTTTGTCCTAGATTATTTACCAATTTTTTTATCAATATTTGCTTGAAATTGATTACTTGTCCATAATAAGGGTTATTTACCAATTTTTTGCTCGAATTTAATTACATGTGACACTGTTTATACAAGATTATTTACCAAGATTTTTTTTAGGAATATGTACCAATTTTTCATAATTATTTACATGTGACACTGTTTTCGGCTGCATGTTTTTGTCTTAGTTTTAAGCATCAGTTATTTAGGTGATTGTTTTTCTTTTGGGAAGATTTTGGTTTATGAAGTATATCAGTTTATTGAGAAAATTATTTGGTGGCAAAAATATGTTAGAACACTAAAATATGTACACATTGTCATTTATTTGTGATTATTTGTGAAAAAATAGAATTTTTTGTAAAAAATTGGGCCACATTTAGACCTGTCAATTGGGCCGGGCCGGCCCATCCCAGCCCGGCCCGGCCCGAACCCCAAACACTGCTTATCATTTGTTTGTCAATGTGTGTTATGCTTGGCTTTAGCACAAGCAATTTGTGTTGTGCTTGGCTTTGGCCAAGCAATTTGTGCTTTGCTTGGATTGGGTTTGCTTGGCTTTGCTTTTTGCTGTGCTGTGCTTAGTTTGGCTTTTTTTGTGGGTACATGCCAGCCAGTCTTCATGACGGGCGGTGAACGGTGACTGTGTTGTTGAGGCTAAGCCATAGGAGCAAAAATTTGGAGGAGAAGAACGAAATGAATATCCAAATATATCATGTGCCAATCAAATCTCGGCACGGCACGGCCCGGCCCGACCCGACCCGAAGCCCACCGTGTCGTGGGTCACGTGCCGGACTGGGCTGAGATTTTTCACCCTTGGTCCGGCCCGGCCCGGCCCGCTATAGTTCATGGGTCGAAGAGGCCTGAGCCCGGCCCACCCAAATTCAGTGTCGGGCCGGCCCGGCTGACTTGACAGGTCTAGACACATTTGCATGGACAGGAACATGAGTTTGAACCTGGCTATGTTCTTTGTAGATTTTAATTTGTCAAATTATTGTGATTATGCGTTCATGTAGGAATTATTGTGATTATTTGTGAAAAATTGGGTTTTCTTGTGAAAAATTGGGACACATTTGCATGGATAGGAACATGAGTTTGTACCTGGCTATGTTGTTTATAGATTTTAATTTGTCAAATTATTGTGATTATGCGTTTATGTAGGAATTGCTGTAATTATTTGTAAAAAATAGGTTTTTTTTAAAAAATTGGGACACATTTGCATACCCATTCTGGATTGATGTTAAACATATTATAAATGGAGATGAATTTGAACCTGGCTATGTTCTTTGTAGATTTTAGTTTGTTGAAAATTGACATTTGTGAATCATGCTTGAGCTTTTCAGTTGAAATTGGTTATTTGTGCCATGTGTTAGTTCCATGTCAGTAAGTCATAATCAACCTTGGTATATTAATTTCCTTTTTCTCGCTAGTAATTGTCATAATCAATTGGTTATCTATATGCTTATAATTTCTTCTTCATGGGCACATTAGTACATGGCTACCAATAAGTGTTTGCTCTATTATTAAATTTGTCTTTGCTTGATATATTGCATAAGAATTTTAACTCTAATTTGTTAGAAAGTATATTTTTTTGGAAACTGAAATTGATAAGACTTATATAGTTGCTGCCTCAAGCTATAGTTGCTGCCTCAAGTTATATGATTTTAACTCTAATTTGCCTCTGTATTTTAATTATTAGAAAGTTATATAGCTGCTGCCTCAAGCTTTTTGCCTCCATTTGCCTCAAATAGAAATTTCAAATTGAATTCTTGAAACAATAAAGATACAACTATTGTTCTGAATATATATTTTGGATGGTGCTAGGTGATAATTGTCTTTTGGAAATTGATATGGATAAGCGTTTGATTGGATCACATGATTGGAATTCAAAGGGATACAAGGATGGGGTCGAAGCATTTCTTAAATTTGCGTATAGAACTAAGAATGCTGATACGGTCCATATTTATTACCCATGTAGTAGATGTGTAAATCGTGTTTATCACAATCGACAGACTGTGGAGGTTTATATAGAGATGTATGGATTTGAAAGGAGTTATATGGATTGGATATATCATGGGGAGTTATTGGGTGGTTTGGGTAATAACACCGATAATATAGGAGATGATATGTCAGTTGATGAAAGTGATGTTGGATTAAATGAATGTGCTAATATGACAACAATAGTACGAGAGAGAATGGGATTCTCATGCATGATAGAAAATATGGGTTGCGAGGAAGAGCCCATGGCAGAAGAAAACTTGCGGTCCGATGACTGCATGCCGAAATACTTCAAACTTCTAAATGAAGCAGAAAGCGATTTGTACGATAGTTGTCCTAAGGGTGTCACTGAGCTATCATTTGTTGTCCAACTTTTACACCTGAAGCAACTTCATGGATGGACAAATCGTTCTTTCACAATGCTGTTGGTCTTCTTAAAAAAGGTGTTTCCGTGTGCCAAGATTCCCAAATCATACTATCAAGCCAGTAAGCTAACTACTGACTTGGGGTTCACTTACAAAACATGGGATGCCTGTCCTAATAGTTGTATGTTGTTTCGAAATAAAACTGAGAATCTCGACAAATGTGAGATTTGTGGGGCTTCTAGATATAAAGTTGATTATGCCAACGAGGGTAATCTTCCTCCGGTTGACCAGGGTACTAAAGTTTCTCAAAAAAAGGTTCGATATTTTCCTTTAATACCAAGACTGCAACGATTGTTTTGGTCATCGCATACAGCTTCGCTTATGAAATGGCATGCTGAGAAGCGAGTAGATGATGGTGTAATGAGGCATCCGACAGATTCTCGTGCTTGGAAGGCTTTTGATGATAATAATCCATCCTTTGCCAGAGACAGTCGTAATATTAGACTTGGGTTAATTACTGATGGATTTAATCCGTTTGGTAATATGAGTGTTGCTCACAGTACCTGGCCTGTTGTAGTCGTCCCTTACAACTTACCCCCGTGGTTGTGCATGAAGCAACCTAACTTAATTTTGTCTATTCTTATTGATGGACCAAAAGGTCCACGTGATAAGATTGACGTTTATCTACAACCGTTAGTAAAAGAGTTGAAAGAACTTTGGGAGGTTGGTGTTTCTACTTATGATGCATCAACCAAACAGTTATTTCAACTAAATGTAGCACTGTTGTGGACAATTAGCGACTTTCCTGCATATGTTATGTTGTCAGGATGGAGCACAAAAGGTGAATTTGCTTGCCCTTGTTGTAATAGGGATCATCAAGCTACCCGATTGACAAATGGTGGCAAGTATTGTTACTGGGGTCATCGTAGATTCTTACCAGGGCGCCATAAGTTTCGAAGGGAGAGGGTAACTTTTAATGGCAAATAAGAAATGAGGCCACCACCTTTGACATTATCTGGAACAGAAGTGTTAAAGCAGTTGAATGATCTCAATGTTTTAACTGAATATAAGAAGGAGGACCTCTTTAAAAAGAGGAAGAGGGAAGAACAAGAAAAAGAGAGAAAAAATACACAGTCTGCCAAAAACAAGATTAGGTTGGAAGAAGAAGAGCATTTTTTTTGAACTACAATATTGGGAACACAATTTGATTCGCCACAATCTAGATGTTATGCATATTGAAAAAAATGTATGCGATAATGTCATTTTTACTTTGCTAGGTATTAAAGGCGAAACAAAAGATAATATAAAGGCTCGAAAAGATCTCAGAGATATGAAAATTCGATCAGAGCTACATCCTCAACCACGGGGAAGAACTCTAGAGTACTTGCCTCCAGTTGAGTTCACAATCAGCAACAAAGAAAAGGACACTTTCTTGAAAGTGTTACGAGATGTAAAAGTCCCTGATGGTTATTCATCTAATATATCTCGATGCGTGCATACAGAAGAGCAGAGTATGTGGGGTCTTAAGATTCATGACAATCACATTTTAATGCAACAATTACTTCATATAACTATTCGAAGGGTCTTACCAAAGCATGTTGTTAAATCCTTTATTGAATTAAGCAACTGCTTTGTGTTGTTGTGTTCAAGTGTAAATAGTATTACAGACTTGAAAAATTTTGAAGATCGTATGGCACTTACGCTTTGTAGTCTTGAGAAGATTTTTCCACCTGGCTTTTTCGATATAATGGAACACTTGCCTATGCATTTAGTGGATGAGTTACAAATTGCTGGAGCAGTATTGTATCGTTGGATGTATCCCATGGAAAGATATTTACACACCTTAAAACTTTATGTGCGGAATCGTGCTCATCCAGAGGCTTCTATTGCTAAATCAGTATTGTTAGAAGAATGTATGACTTTCTGCTCAAGGTATTTGGACAATAGTATGGAAACCAAAATGAAGCGGCCAAGAAGAAATGATGATGGAGGAAAGAAATCTGGTCGCGTTGTAGGTAAAGCAGTGTAATGCCTGTGGTTCGTATTACGTATTTTGGAAATACGTGTACGTGTCTTTTCTTGTATTATTCCTTGTTTAGCTCTCGGCTTGGTTTAACTCTTGGTTTGGGTTGGCTTGGTTCGGCCGGCCCAATACTTGGTTCATCATGGGCCAAGGGTGGAACACCTTAGCCTATGCTTCTCCTCCATTTCCACCACAACCCCCCCTCTTTATTATCCCCACCAACCTTCTCTCTCCTCCATAATTCTCATTTACTTCTCCTTCCCCCACCATTACTCTTCTCCACCAACCAAGAACACCATAGACAAGTACAACTTGCTTCCATAAGAGAACTCCTTTTGATGGTTTCATTAGCTTCTCCTCATGATTCTAAACCACATTAGAACTTGTCATTTTCCATTTTGAGGCTTTAATTCTTGTAGATCTAGAGTTTTGTTATTTTTGGATTTTTGGTGTTTTGATCTATCAAACTTGCTTGTTTTCAAGTTTTGATGGTTCCATATTTTAGAGAATTTCATTCTACCCAATTTTGACCTTTGGAAAGTTGGATTCGGACTTGTTTTGACCAAGATTTGGACAATTGAAGCTTAGATTCAACTTTAGAGTTCTTGCTGTTCTTGTCATTTGGAGAAGACAGTGAACAGTGAGCTAGCATTTTAGCTTATGTCGCTGAGCTGTACGCTGCTCTTTAGCGAGCGTACGCTGAGCTGTACGCTGAGCTGTACGCTGCTCTTTAGCGAGCGTACGCTGACTTGTGTACGCTGCTCTTTAGCAAGCGTACGCTGAGCTGTACGCTGCTCTTTAGCGAGCGTACGCTGACTTGTGTATGCTGCTCTTTAGCGAGTGTACGCGGACTTGTGTACGCTGCTCTTTAGCGAGCGTACGCCGAGCTGTACGCTGCTCTTTAGCGAGCGTACGCTGACTTGTGTACGCTGCTCTTTAGCGAGCGTACGCTGACTTGTGTACGCTGCTCTTTAGCGAGCGTATGCTGACTTGAGTACGCTGCTGTTTAGCGAGCGTACGCTGACTTGTGTACGCTGCTCTTTAGCGAGCGTACGCTAGCCTTGATAAGCTGCCTGTTGGCAGCATGTCTTGAGCGTACGCAAGCTTGAGCGTACGCGTGCCTTGGTACGCTAGCTTAAGCGAGCAAGGTGTACGCTGGCCTGAGCATAGTTTGACCTGAGCGTATGGCCTTTGGCTGACTTGGTCTCATGTCAGCGTGTCAGATTTGGTTTTATTTTCCTTAAGCTTAGCTCTTTTATAGCCCTGTATATTGATATTTTATTAGATATTTAACGTCCATTTTATATCCTTACGCCTTTTGTCATGAACTTGATAATCATGGATTTGTTTAATATGTTTGGAAATGATACCTGAGCATGATACGATAGTGATCCGTAGTGGTGCACTCCTGACATAATGACCTGACATGACCTGATAGTGGTCCGTCGTGGCGCACTCCTGACAAGCTGTTGCGACAGCTACCTGATATGACATGACCTGTATGAATAACCTGGACACCGTGGGCGATTGTGCTTGTATAAATAATCTAGTCCTGTCTTGCGTCATGTCTAGGAGGGGACTCCTGAGTACTACGGTCAGGAGTACCTACTAAAATGGACTAAGGTTAACAACTAGATTAATATATTAGTCATGAAGAGATTTTCCAGCTACAGGCAATCCCGTTACCTGGGCGCGCTTGGGATTTGTAGCCTGCCGTCGAGTAGGGCACATTTCCAGCACACTGTCATGTGTTGCACCCTTCAAACTGCTTAAGGGTACATGCGTTTCCTGGACGATGTACCCACCTGAATTCAACCCTAATCTCTTGACCTGGGTAACCTGGATGGTCTGCAGGGCTTGTGGCTGTGGAATAATCTCACTGCATCTTGTTAGTAATTAGGCTTGTGACAACCCTAGTTAGTTAAAGTATCAAGCCGTAGTTCTTGCTTGGCCGTGAAGTGATTGGATGGAGTCTAACCAGTCTAGTCTTGTCCTGACCCTATTCCAGACTATTGAATGACCAGAATGCTTGTATTTATTTTACCGATAAATGGTGAGAAACCAAGCTCCGTTCAGACGAAGGGTTACAACCCCGGTCCTTGTTTGGTTTACGGGTTGTAACCTGGCTATCTGAAAAGTTCCATGGTTATCTCGTCGTATATCATCCTGATATGTTTCCTTTTATTCCAGTCCCTATTTTATTTATATTTATATTCCTGTGCTGATTGCTGGTGTTAGTTCTTAAGTGAAGCCTCCTTTGTGGCACTTGCTCTTTCTGGGGTCTGACCCAGCTGGTTTTGTGTGGCCAGATTTCGGAGCAGCTCCAGAGGTTCTACTGACTTCCCAGCCAGATGGTGGCCACTAGACGGAACCCAGGCAACAAGTGGGTTATTTTTGGCTCTCCCGCTCTAGTGTAAAAATATTCTTTTGAGGCGTTTAGCCGACGAGCACCTGTTTAGCTCGATTGCACTTACTTACTGTCTGCCTACGGGCTGTAACATGATTGACAAATCCTAGGGTTGATCATGTATGACTAAACTCTTGCTAGTCCTAACATTTTGTAACGACTAGCTTCATGATCAGCTGAATATGTAATATTTGGTACGCCTTATTATTGTATATTTAATGATCATACATCTTGTGACTCTTACTTACTTGCTTATGATTGAGACACTAGGCTTGTTCATGACCTTAAGAGACTGTTGGCTTGTAGATAAACCCTCATGTATCCTAGACAGCCGTGACCGTATAGCGAGATGGAATCCATTTCAATACACGTAGCTGGCGATGTCTGCCCCCGCTCTCCAGTATTCTGGTTCTGGGGCTTGACATAGTTTAAGTGGTGGCCCATGCAGGTCTTGTAAATCGAGATATGTGAGGGTTTACCGAATAGATGTCTCAATCAGTATTCGTCCTTGATCTCTGCTCGTATCTTCTGAATCCCTGGATTCTTGTCCTGATCATATGCTTGTATCGTTGATCTGTCCTGGTCCTTCCTTATTGTTTCCTATGTCGACTTCTTCAGCGACATTGTTCGTGGACCTGCCAACCAGCAAGGCGGAGCACCTCCCGCGGACCAGCAGCAACTTGGAGATCAAGCCCAGCATTCCGGAGTAGCCTCCAGAGTCGTGCCTTCTGGCGGAGAGCCACCAGTCCAGCCAGTTCAACCTGTAGAACATGATGACGGCACTTTGGTAGGACTCGTCAGGACCTTGATAGCTTTCCAAGACCGGCGTGGAGATGCCTTGCACCAGGCAGTGACGGATGCTTTGACCCGGGGTGGTCATCAGGGTAACAGCGCTGCCAACAGCTTCAAGCGCTTGAACCCTCCATTCTTCGACGGTAGTGAAGATGCTATCGCAGCAGATGCATGGCTTCAGGACACAGAGGTGATTCTAGAAGCAGCCAGGACTCCAGAGAACGAGAAGGTGGCCGTTGTGCGCCTGCAGTTGTTAGATCTTGCCCACAGCTGGTGGGCAGCGCAGGCCGTTGGATTAGCAGCCCCCATTGCTTGGGCAGTATTCCGGAAGAGATTCCAGACCAAGTATTTTGATGTTGTAGCTCGGTACGATCTATAGACGAGGTTCACAAATCTGAAGCAAAGAGGCAGGACGATCGACAGATATGCGCCCGAGTTTTCCAGACTCAGTCGGTTTGATCCCACTTTGGTGGCAACCGAGTATGATAGAGCCCAACGGTTCCAGCAGGGACTTCACCTGGAGACCTTGTTGGCGGTTGAGCAGTTTGAGCATCAGACTTTTGATGCAGTCTTGAGAGCAGCCCGGAGGCATGAGTATACCTCCCAGAGAATTGTGGATAGGGCCGGAGGTCGGAAGAGATCTCACGGCCAGATGAATCAGTCTTCAGCACCGGCCCCGGCAGCCAGGGCTTTGACTATTGGAGCTCCGAGGCGAGCGGCCTCAGTAACGTCGGTTCAGTATTCAACTTCGACGCACCCTCAGCAGCAGAAGCAGAAGCAGTCTTCCGCAGTGGGATGTTCTCATTGTGGAAAGCCAGGCTATGTGGTGGCAGATTGTGCAGGGCACAGGGATTGTGTCTGGCTTTTAGAGCACCAGACCATAGGGTTGGATCCTGCCCAAATAGGGATGGTTCATCATCGTTCAACCTTTCTAGCTCTTCGGTGAGAGGACCAGCACCGGTCCAGCAGCAGCAGCAGCAGTATCCATTGCCGAGGCCCTTGCTGCCTCAGTCCTAGGCGTTTCAGCAACAGAGCCCCCAGCAGTATGCGCAAGCCCAGGCCTTGAGTCAGAGTAGGCAGCGAGGGTTTCAACAGAGAGGACCAGCACCCCGAGGGCACGGTCAGGCTATGGTGATGACCGTGGAGGAAGAGTTGGCACCAGGTGAGGTAGTGGCAGGTACTATTCTCGTCAACTCCTTTCCAGTTTCAGCTTTATTTGATTCTGGTGCATCGCATTCATTTATGTCAGCACGATTCGCGACACGGGTAGGACTGGAGCCCGAGTCATTATCAGTAAGGCTCAATATACTTACTGGTAACGGACTTGTGGGAGTAGGTAGAGTATTTTTCTCGTGTCGGATCGTAGTTAGCGGTAGGGAGTTTTCCGCTAGATTAATAGAATTCCCGATGGCCGATTATGATATAGTCTTAGGGATGGATTGGTTGAGGAACCAGTATGCTAGGATAGACTGCCACCTTGGCAGGGTTGTTTTTAGCATTCCAGGCGAGCCGGAGTTTTCTTTCTCTCGAGGTGAGGTTGAGTCATCTCCTCCAGTATTGCGGATGGCAGTAGCAGTAGTTCAGTTGCCCAGGATAGTGGATGAGTTCCCAAATGTTTTTCCAGAAGAGCTTCCAGGTATGCCTCCGGAGCGGAAGATCGAGTTCACTATAGACTTGATTCCCGGGACAGCCCCAGTGTCAAAGAGAGTCTACAAGATGGCGTCGTCAGAGTTGGAGATATTGTACAAGATGATTGAAGAACTCAGAACCAAGGGATTCATTCGTGCTAGTGGATCGCCTTGGGGAGCCCCGATGCTTCTTGTAAAAAAGAAGGATGGTACGTCCAGGTTATGTGTTGATTATCGTACCTTGAACTCAGTGACAATCAAGAACAGATACCCTCTTCCGAGGATAGATGACTTGTTTGATCAACTCAAGGGGGCTTCAGTCTTCTCGAAGATTGATTTACGCTCAGGTTATCATCAGATCCGAGTCAGAGAGCAGGACATCCCGAAGACGGCTTTTAGATCGAGATATGGGCATTGGGAGTTCCTTGTTATGCCTTTTGGAGCAACCAATGCGCCGGCAGTATTCATGGACCTCATGAATCGCATCTTCATGTCTTACTTGGATCAGTTCGTGATTGTGTTCTTGGATGACATTCTGGTCTACAGCAAGAGTGAGGCGGAGCATGAGCAGCATCTCCGTATGGTTCTTCAGATCCTCAGAGAGCACCAGTTATATGCCAAGTTCAGTAAATGCGAGTTCTGGCTCGATCGCATTTCGTACTTGGGTCATATCATCACCAGAGGAGGAGTAGAAGTGGATCCCCAGAAGATTATAGCTATTGAGTCATGGCCAGTACCCAGCACAGTTGCAGAGGTTCGTAGTTTTCTTGGATTGGCCGGCTACTACCGAAGGTTTGTTTCGGATTTTGCTCGAATTTTAGCGCCATTGATGCAGTTGACCCGCAAGGATGCGCAGTTTGCTTAGACAGCAAAGTGTCAGAGTTCTTTTGAGTAGTTGAAGCGAGGATTGATAACAGCTCCTATTCTCACGCTTCCAGATGGAACTGGAGGATTTTCATTGTATTGTGATGCTTCAGGCAGAGGTTTAGGATGTGTTCTAATGCAGCATGGAAAGGTAATAGCTTATGCGTCACGACAACTTCGTGATCATGAGAGGAATTACCGAACCCATGACTTGGAGCTGGCAGCAGTGGTGTTTGCACTTAAGTTGTGGAGGCACTACTTGTACGGAGATAGGGTGGAGATTTTCACCGACCACAAGAGCCTGAAGTATGTTTTCACCCAGAAGGATCTTAACATGCGTCAGAGAAGGTGGCTGGAGCTTCTTGTGGATTATGATGTCAACCTGCAGTATCATCCTGGGAAGGCCAATATCGTAGCAGATGCATTGAGCAGGAGAGCCGGAGCTTATTTCCAGCAGCGTAACCAGAGCTGTTAGCAGATCTTCAGAAGATGGGTATTGAAGTTGTTCTTCCTTCCAGTGTGGCGTTGATGGCCAGCATGCAAGTTCAGTCCACTATAGTCGAGAGGATCCGGATGGCGCAGTCGGCAGATTCTAAGCTTCAGCGACTCAGAGCAGAGTGTGAAGCAGGACGAAGACCAGAGTTATGTATTCATGAGGATGGTACACTTCGACATGGTAAGCGTCTTTGTGTACCCAATGGAGATATCAGAAATGAGATCATGTCAGAGGCGCACACTTCTCAGTATTCCATCCATCCTGGCAGTACGAAGATATACCGTGATATCCGTCAGCACTTCTGGTGGAATGGCATGAAGCAGGAGATAGCTCGGTTTGTCTCTCGGTGTTTGGTTTGCCAACAAGTTAAAGCCGAACATCAGAGACCGGCTGGACTTCTTCAGCCCTTACCGATTCCAGAATGGAAGTGGGAGCATGTGACCATGGATTTCGTGACTGGATTACCTAGATCCCCAGCTAGTAGAGATGCTATTTGGGTCATTGTGGATAGGCTTACCAAGGTAGCGTACTTTCTTCCGTTTATAGTTGGTCAGTCGACGGCTCAGCTAGCGGAGATGTACCTCAGGCAGATTGTCAGATTGCACGGAGTGCCAGTCAGTATCACCTCGGAACGAGATTCAAGATTTACATCGCACTTTTGGCGTAGCTTGCAAGAGAGTTTGGGAACTCATCTCCAGTTCAGTTCAGCATATCACCCGCAGACAGATGGCCAGTCGGAGCGTACGATCCAGACTCTTGAAGACATGTTGCGGTCTTGCACACTTGACTTCGGTGGTTCATGGGAAGATCACTTGCACCTGGTGGAATTCTCGTACAACAATAGTTTCCAGGCCAGTATCCAGATGGCACCGTTCGAGGCACTGTATGGCAGGAAGTGCAGATCCCCGTTAGCCTGGGATGATGTTGGAGAGAGGCAGATGCTTGGTCCAGAAATGATTGCTCAGACCGTTGAAGTAGTCAGACGAGTCAGAGATCACCTTCGAGTTGCCCAAGATCGCCAGCGCCATTGGGCCGATTCTCATCGGCGCCCTCTCGAGTTCTCGGTCGACGATCATGTATTCCTGAAGATTTCGCCTAACCGTGGCGTCATTCGTTTCGTCGTACGGGGAAAGCTTAGTCTTAGGTATATAGGACCGTTTGACATTCTGGAGCGAGTAGGTGATGTATCCTATCGTCTCGCTCTTCTACCGTCGCTAAGCGAGGTGCATGACGTGTTCCATGTATCCCAACTACGACGGTATATTCCGGACCCGAGCTACATCCTGGATCATTCGGAATTAGTTGTTGGTACCAACCTTTCGTATGAGGAGAGGCCCTTGTCTATATTGGATCGAAGAGAGAAGATCCTCAAGAACCAGACTATCAAGTTAGTCCGAGTTGCTTGGGGTCATCACTCTTTGGGGGAGTCAACGTGGGAGCATGAGGATGATATCCGATCACGATATCCCGACTTGTTTGACTCGTGAGGTATAATGTCTTTCTTATGCCTCATGCCATCAATTCCTTGCTTGCATGATTGATTGATTGCCTAGTATAATTGCCTGTGATTAGTATAGCTTGTTCTTGTCCCACTAGCCTCTTAATTAAATTCCGAGGACAGAATTCTTTTAAGGTGGGTAGAGTTGTAATGCCTGTGGTTCGTATTACGTATTTTGGAAATACGTGTACGTGTCTTTTCTTGTATTATTCCTTGTTTAGCTCTCGGCTTGGTTTAACTCTTGGTTTTGGTTGGCTTGGTTCGGCCGGCCCAATACTTGGTTCATCATGGGCCAAGGGTGGAACACCTTAGCCTATGCTTCTCCTTCATTTCCACCACAACCCCCCCTCTTTATTATCCCCACCAACCTTCTCTCTCCTTCATAATTCTTATTTACTTCTCCTTCCTCCACCATTACTCTTCTCCACCAACCAAGAACACCATAGGCAAGTGCAACTTGCTTCCACAAGAGAACTCCTTTTGATGGTTTCATTAGCTTCTCCTCATGATTCTAAACCACATTAGAACTTGTTATTTTCCATTTTGAGGCTTTAATTCTTATAGATCTAGAGTTTTGCTATTTTTGGATTTTTGGTATTTTGATCTATCAAACTTGCTTGTTTTCAAGTTTTGATGGTTCCATGTTTTAGAGAATTTTATTCTACCCAATTTTGACCTTTGGAAAGTTGGATTCGGAATTGTTTTGACCAAGATTTGGACAATTGAAGCTTAGATTCAACTTTAGAGTTCTTGCTGTTCTTGCCATTTGGAGAAGACAGTGAACAGTGAGCTAGCTTTTTAGCTTACGCCGCTGAGCTGTACGCTGCTCTTTAGCGAGCGTACGCTGAGCTGTACGCTGCTCTTTGGCGAGCGTACGCTGACTTGTGTACGCTGCTCTTTAGCAAGCGTACGCTGAGCTGTACGCTGCTCTTTAGCGAGCGTACGCTGACTTGTGTACGCTGCTCTTTAGCGAGCGTACGCTGACTCGTGTACGCTGCTCTTTAACGAGCGTACGCTGAGCTGTACGCTGCTCTTTAGCGAGCGTACGCTGACTTGTGTACGCTACTCTTTAGCGAGCGTACGCTGACTTGTGTACGCTGCTCTTTAGCGAGCGTACGCTGACTTGAGTATGTAGGCCTCAAAAATGAAGTCACGCTGAGTTGATCAGAACAAGTCACGCAAAGTGATCCAAGAAGCAGCACAAAAGATACGCTAAGTTCTACCTGGCCATCTCCTTTAGAAGTCACGCAGAGACAGCTCAGCCATACGTCAGAATTATAATGACTGACAACACAACAGTCGTAAAACGTCTCCTCGTATGCCACGTATGCACAGAACTCGAGAGATCACAGCCGTCTTTTGCATGATTTTCGAAATCTTCCTTAGCAAGACTCACTCTTCACCAAGTTGGCGTGACTTTGAGTCTTATCTTTATTTAATGCGGCTGATAATATAATCAATGTCAGAGATTTTGTGTCAGACGAAGCGTGCCAAATCAAGACAGCTGGCGGTTTGCGTGGATTCTGAACCTTCTCCTTCCTCAAAACATTGCGTGACTTTTGAGTTATTCTTCTCAAAGCCTGCGTGAATTCTGAAGTATTTTTCTTCAAAGCTTGCGTGGATTTCGCCTTCAACGAGTCTGCGTCAACGAATCAGCGTGGATTTTTGCCTTCAGCAAGTCAGCGTGGATTTCATTTCAACTGGAGTACGTGGCAGCCATGCCACCGATCTCTCTCTCGCGTGCCCAGTAACTTGTATACGACTCATGCATTGATGCCATGTGTCCAACAGTTACGGGCCACGTCCAGTAACTACTCACTAACCCTGCGTGTATTTAGAGTCTGCGTGACTTTTCAAGTGCACCAGTGGTGAGGTAGTTATCTTTTCAGTTATTATTTTTGACTCTATAAATAGAGTTCTTTTTTTTCATTCATTGTACAGATACATTGATATCTACTGTCAAAATTTTGAGAGCTTTTCTTCTTCGCATAGTCCAAGGGATAAAGCGATCGTCTTCTAGATCGGATTCCTAAAGTTGTAATTTTCCCAGAAACACAACAAATAAAGAGAATTTCTTTATGGAAAACAAATTGGCGACTCTGCTGGGGAAAACCATCTCCTCTTCTGAGATGGTAACAACTCAATGCGACACTTCGTCAATCGGTTCGACGAAGAAGGTGATGATGATCAAATTCGATCAACTCGCCTATGAAGAAATACAGCGGGCTAAGGGTGGCAAGCCCACTCCAGCCTCTATCATCACTGCCAAGTCGAAGGGACACTCTGTCTATGTCCCTAAGAATCAGTTGGCAGTCAATGGTGAAGTTTCTGCCACAGTGTCTACTCCTAACACTGGCAAGAACTCTACTGCAAGCACGCACACTCTTGTGCGCTCGAAGATGACAGTAACTAAAAGTCACGCTGACAGTACTGGCTCCTTAGCCGAATCTGTTCCAGCGTGCAAATTCAACTCTAAAAGTCACGCTGACAGTACTGGCTCCTTAGCCGAATCTGTTCCAGCGTGGAAATTCAACTCTAAAAGTCACGCTGACAGTACTGGCTCCTTAGCCGAATCTGTTCCAGTGTGCAAATTCAACTCTAAAAGTCACGCTGATGGTACTGGCTCCTTAGCCAAATCTATTCCAGTGTGCAATCCCACATTCAAAAGTCACGCTGACAGTACTGGCTCCTTAGCCAAATCTGTTCCAGCGTGTAATTCTAAAATCAAAAGTCACACTAACAGCTCTGGTTCTTTAGCCAAATCTGTTTCAGCGTGTATTTCATCAGAGAAGAATAGCTCCTTAGTTATCTCTTCTTCTTCACCGAATTCTACTAGAACTGGGGGTGGTCTTCCACACAAAGTCCCTTCGAAAAGGAATAACTCTTTAGTTGTTTCTTCTGCTCCTGTAGTTTTTACTTCAGGAACAGCTTTGACTGATACTTTTGTTAGTCAAAGGAAAGGAGATGGTCTTTTGACTACTCTTCCTTCTGGACATTCTATGTCTCAAAATCTGAATGAGTCTAAGAAGAAACATTCCTTAATGTCTTCTTCTTTGATTTCTTCAAATTGGGCACAGAATCTGTCCATTAAAGAGGGTCTGTTACCAACTCCTAATCAAGGGAATGGTTTAACTCTTCCTTCTCTGCAAATATCCAGATCAATGGAAGGAAAACTCCATGTTTCCAAAATTAATGTGTTACCTTCCACTGATTTAAGAACAAAACTCAGCACTTCTGGTGTTAAGAAACCATACCAATTGGATATAAAGATAAAAGATCCAGATGCAGAGTATGCAAGAAATTATGTGGCTCACATTAATCACTCTTTGTATAATCAAGAGCCATCAAGACCCAAGAACAGGAAGTATACTCCTCAATCTTCACAAACAGATTTACGGGAATATCTTCAACAGAAGAGAAGGAGTAATTCTATATCAAAGGAACATGCTGAATGTGACTTCTATCCAAGAGTCATAATTCAGTGCAGATGTCAATCAACAGTTCAAGACCATAGTGATCATGAATGTGACTTCCAGCCAAGAGTCACAATGCAATACAGATGTCAAAATAAACGACAGTCTGTCTTCAATAGGATTCAGTATGAACCTATGCCTGATGAAGATGAGCCTTTGTTTGCCTCTGTCAACATGACTTCTCGGGATACCGGGGGTAGAGTTGATAGTCCAGATGGAGTATATAGAAACACCAGAGCAAGAGTCCTGGCTTCTAGTCAAAGAAATTTGATCCCGAAAATTGATTCTGAATTTCTCGGAGAATCTAACTTCCCACCTCTTCCTACTGGGGGTAATTCTCCTATAGTTGACTTTGATGCACGAAGCAATGATTCAGAGTATACAACATCAACTAGTTCATCAATAATCCCTCATACAGTCACGACTTACATGGTTGATGGGAATACTGATAAACCTTCTTCTTCCTTGACTCCTCAAGATCAAAGAATTGCTTCTTTGGAACAACAAATGAAGTCTATGACTGACACAATGAAGTCGATGTATGAACTCATGACAGCTCAGTTGCAAAATCGACAGACTGTATCAGATGCCATACCAGTTGATACTGATATAAGTCCAGTACAAGTTCCTCCAGCAGTACAATCCAATACTCCTGGACCAGCTCAACCAAATCCTAGTCTCTCTGGAGCTGGGGGTAGTGCTTACAATGCTGTTCCTCCTCCCAACTATTCTCTACAAGCCACAACTCCACAATCTTCGGGAGTTGTCTCTGAAGAATTGAAGAATCTCAAAACTCAATTCGAGGCATTCAAACAGAAGGATGGTTTACAAAGGTTAGGCATCAAGCAGCCTTATCCGATAGAATGGAAGCAAGTATCATATCCTCCTAAATACAAGCCTCCTACTATCTCATTCTATGATGGAACCACTTCTCCAAGTCAGTTTATCAATCACTTTGAAGTGATGACTGATCAACTACAACCAAGTGATGCCCTTCTTACTCGGGTATTTATTGGATGTCTCAAGGAAACGGCTTATGAATGGTATAGGAGTCTCCCAGATGGGAGTATTACTTCATTTGCTGGTTTCAAACAGATGTTTCTTGAAAGGTTCTATGAAGGGCTTAATGACATAACTATGTCTTCTCTTATTAGAATCAAGCAGAAAATAATGAATCTACAGAGGAATATATTGAACGGTTTCGAAGAGAAGCTCTGAAGATGCCTCTTGGAACTCCTGATGCTGTCACCATTGACACGTGCAAATCAAACTTGTTGCCAATCATCAGTATGTGGACAGGGTCCACTCAATTTCAAGATTGGCCTTCCTTCATAGTCAGTGCCAAAGCTGCAGAAATCAGTGCTGAAACCTTCAAAGGTTTAGGAGTGCAGATGACTCCTAAAGAAACAGGACAAGGTGCTAACAATAAAATTAATGCTCGCAAAGGAAAAGAAACTCTTGAAGTTAATCTTCAGAGCAAAGATGCATCAAATGTTCAAACTTCTGCCTCTACAACTCAACAATCAAGAACACCTCGCCCCAGAGAAGAATATTCTTTTGATGACGACGATGTCCTTGGTATCTTTGAATGTCTGCTGAAAGGTAATAAAATACAATTACCAGAGATCAAGAAACCTGATGAAGCTGGTAAGACAGATCATCCTAAATACTGTCCATATTACAGAATGATGGGTCATACAATTCGTACATGTTATGTATTGAAAGTAAAGATCCAAGAAATGATTAAATCTGGAGCTATCTCTCTTACTCCAAAAGAGAAGACCATCACCTCCAACGTCGTCTCTATGCAATTTGGAAATTTCCCTCCTCAACTCCTTGAAAGTGGGATTGTTCCTATTCCCAAGGCAACTCTTGACATAGTGAATCTTCCTCCTCCACAGTCTGAAGGATTAGTGCCAATCACTTTGGAAACAGGGGAAATCATGTGGATCCATCCTGATCTAGTGGCAGATTTTGAATCGCCTTCTCCTCAAAAGATTTCTTCTCAAAAATCCAAGAAGGCTGGAAAGATCAAGTCATGTCATATGACTTCTCTTGGGTCTACCTCTGACACAGAGCCAAAAGACAAAGAAGAAGCACTTGTTAGTGCTACTCGAACGGGGAAACCTTACCTAAAGGATTATTCTAAAAATCTTGAAGATCCTACTGATATCCCTTCAGATGTTAAAGATGTTCCTAATGTTCCTCCTGAAGAAGAATCATCTACTGAACCTGTTCCTCCCAAGCCTACGGCTCTGGAGAAAGGCAAACAACAGGCTCGGTTTGATAAGCCAATCAAGAAGTCTTCTCCTCTTGGACTTCAGAAGCCTTACAACTTCGACATTTTGGCTCAACTTGCTAATACTCCAGCTAGAATGTCCCTTTTTGAACTTCTACGTCTTTCCAAAGAGACTCGGGAGACGTTAAGTGAAGCACTTCTACAAGCTGACTCTTGTCTTGCACAATTGAAGAAGCCGGATACGGAACCTGCCACTTGCTTACATTGCAACAGTGTACTGGAGATTATTCCAAATATCACCTTTACACAAGACGACATGTTACTGGAGGATAATCGACATGACCGACCTCTCTACTACACTGGTTATATTGATACGATGAAGATAGATCGTATCCTCTTTGACCCAGGGTCTGCTATAAGCATAATGCCAAAGAGTTTGTTGGATGAACTAAATATCCCTCTTCACAAGCTCTCCAAGACGGTTACTACTATCTTGGGATTCAATCAAAGCCGAAGTGAGCCTTTGGGAAAGATTCATCTGAAGCTTCAGATAAGCGATTTCAGATCTAAAGTCACTTTCTATGTGATCGAGATCGCGGGATCCTATAATCTTCTTCTGGGGAGGCCCTTTCTTCATGAAAATAATGTGATGCCCTCTACTCTTTATCAATGTTTTAAATACATTGATAGCAATGGAAGAGTACAAAAAGAAGTTGCTGATATAAATCCCTTCCATGGGGTTGAAGCTTATTTCAACGATTCCCGAATGTACAAAGAAGAGTATACAAGGATCATACAAGCTATGGAGAAAGAAGATGCACAAAGTGAGACTTTAATAATCCATGTTAAAGGTCGAACTACTCAGCAACAATCTCCTAAACCCTCGGGAGAAGATTCTTTCATCATTCCAGTGAGTGGACGGATCTCTCTGTTACCTCAGTCATCTACTCAAAATATACTGATCATTCCTGTCAGTGGGCGTACTACAGTTCCTGTACCTTCACAAGATACTCTGCTAATTCCAGTTGGAGGGCGGACTACTCTTCCCACTCAAACTTCAAGGGAGCTCACCTCTTCTGAGCCATTTGTTATCGATCTTAATCGAAACAAAGCTTCTTCTTCTTCTCCCCCTTTAGTCATTGACTTGGCTAAAATCTCTAAGGCTCAGCCTTCTCCCAATGTAAATATTGCTGCTTTTTCATTTAATGAAAAGTCTCCACCTTTACAGTACGTTGATGTGTGTAATTATGTTCATAGTTATTTACATCTGTTAGATGACTTGAACACAATAACCATAGGAGTTGTACAGGCTGTTCATACAGATGTATCTCTAGAACCTGTACAATCTTCATACTTTCTAGTTCCCAGCAGAAAGCCAGAAGACATTCCAATATTCTTCTACAAAGGGCCTCAAAATCCTTCTGATCTTGAAGATGATGACAAAAATGATGATACTGGAAGATTACAACTACGTCGTTATAGTCAGCAATCTAGAGACATCATCAAAAATATTGGCTATGACTTCAGGACTGGCCTCAATGATGAAAAAGGAAGAAAAATACCTGTCAGGATTCCTCCTTTGAAATATGGAAGGACGAAATACGGATTGGGTTATACTGCTCCTACTCCTTTCATCAATATTATCCATGAAGATCCCGAGTCTGACGAAGATAAGAGATCTGATTCTTCTAGTACCACTTCTTGGGATTCCGATACGAGTATCGGTGACTTCTATTGCAACCTTCTGTCTCCCAATATGGTTTCCATTGACTATTCTGAAGAAAGTGATGAAGACGAAGAAGAGTTTGAAATCTCACCTGAATCAGAACAGTGGGCCCAAAGATTAGATAATCAATGGGAGTTCCGTTTCGAGCGAAAAGAACCTCCGACTGAAGATAAACTTGTTCAAATAGATGTTGGTGAAGAGGGATCTCCCAAACCAATATTCATCAGTGAAAGTCTTTCAGAAACTGATAAGAAAGACATGATCAAACTCATTCGTGATTACATCGATGTCTTTGCTTGGAGTTATGAAGATATGCCAGGGCTTGATCCTCAAATTGCAACTCACAAGCTCAATATCTTGCCGAATGCTAAACCGGTCAAACAACAACAGCGACGATTTCGTCTAGACATCATGGATGCAATTGAAGCGGAAGTCAATAAACTCATTACCTCTAGGTTTATTAGAGAGGAACAACATCCCGATTGGGTGGCTAATATTGTTCCTGTTCTTAAAAAGACTGGCAAGATCAGAGTATGCATAGACTTTCGCGATCTCAATGCGGCATGTCCTAAAGACGAATTCCCTCTACCAATCACTGATGTCATGGTTGATAATACCTGTGGATTTGAACGAATGTCATTCATGGACGGGTATTCTGGGTCCAATCAGATCAAAATGTTTCCAGAGGACGAGAAGCACACTTCTTTCAGAACGCCGATTGGTACATACTGTTATACAGTTATGCCATTCGGTCTCAAGAACGCAGGAGCAACTTATCAACGAGCTATGAGCACTATATTCCGTGAACATTTGCGGAAAACAGTCGAATGCTATGTTGATGATATTGCAGTCAAAAGTCGACAAAAGGAGGATCATATCCAAGATTTGAAGACTATATTTGATCTAATGCGTAAGCATCAATTAAAGATGAACCCTACTAAGTCCTTCTTAGGCGTCTCTAGTGGTAAATTTCTCGGTTTCGTCATTACCTCTAAAGGTAAACACGTGGATCCCGAGAAGATCAAAGCCATCCAAGAGATGCGTCCTCCACGCACCTTAAAAGAGCTACGAGGATTTCAAGGAAGAATCGCTTATATCAGGAGATTCATCTCTAATTTATCAGGACGCTGCAGACCATTCAACAAACTTATGAAGAAAGGTGTCTCTTTTATCTGGAATGATGAATGTCAGAAAGCATTCGATGATATAAAACAATATCTAATGAGCCCTCCAGTATTGGTACCTCCCGTCTCAGGAATACCGTTCCTCCTCTATACTCGAGCAATGAGTCATTCATTGGGGGCATTACTCGCTCAAAAGAATCAAAATGGCCATGAACAAGCCATTTATTATCTCAGCCGCACTATGACCGGAGCTGAACCTCGATATTCACCGATTGAAAAAGAATGTCTAGCCTTGATGTTTGCTGTCCAAAAGACACGTCATTATATCATTGGCCAGACTATTCATGTCATCTCCAGGATCAATCCTATACGGATCATGATGAAGAAATCCAGTGTTTTGAATTCTTGATTGGCTAACTGGGGAATCCTACTTGCTCAGTATGACATGCATTATATTCCTCAGAAATTAGTCAAAGGATAAGCTTTAGCTGATTTTCTGGCTTCTCACTCAATTCCAGAAAATTCAAAACTCTATGATGAAATCCCAGATGAAGTCCTAGATTCAAATCAAATTGCTGAAGAAGATCCTACTTGGCGTCTATTCTTTGATAGAGCATCAAGAATTGGTCCTAATGGCGATATTGTCGCTGGAGTTAGAATTGTTCTTGTATCGCCAGAAGGTCTTGCCATCCAAAGAGCTTATTCTCTCGATCAGCCGTGTTCAAACAATGTAGCTGAGTACAACGCATTGCTTATTGGTCTTCAACTCGCTAAACATCTGAATATTCAACATTTGGAGGCGTATGGAGACTCTAAACTTATTGTCAATCAGATCAGGGGTACTTATGAAGTTCGCCATCAAGATCTGGTTCCTTATCATAAAATAGCTATATCTATAGCTTCTTTGTTTGAAGAATTCTTCATTGAACATGTTAGGCGAGCATGTAACACAGAAGCTGATGCCCTTGCTAATCTTGCAGCGGTGCTGGCTATCCCAATCAGACGGCAACAAATGATTGTTGTTTGTAATTGAGAATTATTTCATCTTGAAAATAACCTGACTCTAGGACTTCCAGTTGACATTGAAGAATCAACATCTCATGACGTCAACACAACAAAAGGATTTGGATTCAGTCGTAAATCGATATCATCTTCATCCGATTCCAACATGGAATTCATCTTCAGTAACTCGACCGAGAATCAGAATACAGATAAAGATTAGAGACTTCCTTTCTTAGATCTCGTATTATATGATATTCTTCCGGATGATCCGAGTGAGGCAGCATCTATCAGACGATGATCACTCAGATTCTATTACAATCATACAACAAAGACCTTATATCGTCGAGCTTATGATGGTTTACTCCTTCGTTGCATTGCCGGTGATGAAGCCCAACAAGTTATTCGTGAAGCACATGATAGAATTTGTGGAGCGCATCAACCTGGGCCAAAACTTCAAGACCGTATTCGACGAATGGGTTATTATTGGCCAACTATGGTATCAGATGCCATTGAATATGCAAGGAAATACAAAGCTTGCCAAATCCATACGGATTTTATACATCAACCTTCAAAATTTCTACATCCGACGACAGCATCTTGGCCCTTCGAAGCTTGGGGCATGGACATTGTCGGCCCGATCAATCCACCGTCATCTAAAGGTCATCGGTTTATTCTCGCAATAACTGATTACTTCTCTAAATGGGCCGAAGCCATTCCTTTATCTGAAGTTAAGACGTCTAATGTCATCAGCTTTATTAAGCACCACGTCATCTACAGATTTGGTGTTCCTCGACGCATTGTTCATGATAACGGACCACAGTTCGTCAGCCATAAATTTACTCGATTCTGTGACGATCACCGGATCAATAATGTTGCTTCTACCACATATAATCCAGCAGCTAACGGATTAGCAGAAGCTTTCAACAAGACTATCATCAAACTCCTAAAGAAGTTTGTCTCCACTAACAAACGCAATTGGAGTGACAAGCTCGGGGAATGTTTGTGGGCTTATCGCACTACAGTCCGTAATGCTACTAAGTGTACACCTTTCTCTCTGGTGTACGGATCTGAGGCTGTCCTCCCATTAGAGATTCAAATTCCTTCTTTAAGGATAGCAATCGCTAATGAACTTACCTCAGAAAATAATGATCGTCTTAGACTTCAAGAATTGGAGGCTCTGGATGAAAATCGGTTATCTGCTCAACAGAATATTGAATTCTATCAAGCTAGAATTTCAAGGGCTTTCAACAAGAAAGTCAGAATTCGAACATTTCAGAAAGGAGAACTTGTGCTTACTGTCAGACGCTCGATGACTATGACACACATGAGTAAGGGCAAGTTTGATGCAAAATGGGAAGGTCCATTCATTGTCAATAAGATCTTTTCTAATGGGGCTTATCAACTCACTACTCTAGATGGTAAAGCCACTATGATGCCCATCAACGGCAAATTCTTGAAGAAGTACTACGTCTAATATTTCTAGCAAGATTGTCCTCCCATCATTCTACAGCTGTTTCATTATTCTTTTCGAAGAATCATTCTGATATCTATTATCCCCAGTGGAGATAGGTATTCTACTTTGTATCGTTTTCTCAACAAATTTGATATCCAGAAAATCATGTCCATATTACCTCTGAATTTTCTATCTCAATATCATATTTATGAAAATGATATTTAGTCTTTCTGATTGCTGAGTCAAAAGATCAATGAATAAAGGCAAAAATATAAAGTGGGAAGGATATATCGTAAACAAAGTTTCCTTAAACGGAGTTTATTTGAGACAAATTTCTCAAGAAAAAGAGTACATCATCATGGAAGATCACTGTAATCCCTTTCATATTTGGGATGAGGACCACATACATAATCAGCAAAAAAATTGAGTACATCTTTTCCTGACCGCACCAAGAATTGACAGGCAGCCAGCCTCATTGCTTCTTCTTCTTCGGTTTCTCCTGGTTCGACCAGGAAGTCCAGGATATCTTTCGGCGGCTTGGGAGTAAACGAGCTTTCGCCCATTTTCTTCTTCTACGGAGGTGGATGTTCTTTAACACCTTCAGTAGCTTCGGGGGCGACTTCATCCTTCTTTATATTCTCTTCAGAAGACATTGTGGATAAAATGCGATCCTTCTACTCAAATATATGCTCTATTTATAGGCATATGGTTACAAGGATCGAAGGGACGTATTCTTTCCCGATATTCATTCATCCATTCATTTCTCACATTCATCCAACGTTTCACATGTTCATTAATACTTGACGGTTCATCCGTTCATTTATTACATTCACTCGACAGTTTATCTGTTCATCATTTCCTAACGGTTCATCCGTTCATAATCTTCTATCAATTTATTAAGTGGGGATTCGTTATTTATCATATTTTCATAACCTCTGAATCAATTCCGAATCTGCTTACTCATTTGTCATGTTTTGACCTCTGCATAGAAATCAATCTATTTTCTTTCGAGTTCCTATATATTATCATGTCCATAATACCTCTGATAATATCATATACTCTAAAACAGAAAAGATGATTTTATTATCTATCATGTCCACAATTTATCCACAAATACAAATTATTGAGCATAGAAGAATTGTCATTTCCATTCCCATTTCACCACAAAAAGTCTATTACATTTTCTTAGACTTTCTTACAAATTATAATGGAAATCTATTACAAATCTTGGATTTTCATTCTACACCACAATGATAACCTAATAAAGATCTATCTTCTTCTTTGGATCTTCTCCGGCGGACCTTCTCCGTCAGGTTCGTTGTTGATGGCAATTCATGACTGTCTGGGTCTCAGTCACGACCAGATCAGCAGGAATCAAACTCTGGTCTTCTCTCTCAGACGAGAGGAGAACCACAGAGTATGGCAGCCCGAAGTCGTGGTGCTGCCAATACAACTGGTGGATTAGGAGCGACCTTTCAGAGGAGACAGGAATGTATCCAACCTTGGGATACAATTCCTAGTTCTCCCGTAAAAGGAACTCTACTACCCGATTTCTCGGTAGTAGAGTTAACTCCACCATCCAACTCTTGTGTATAAAGGCTCTTCCTACCATCTAAGGAAGACCCTTCTATCTCGCGAAGAGTTCTGAGTTGTCTAATTTACGCGTCAAAGGCGTATGAGCTCCCTGATGTGGGTGTCAGAAGAACATTCTCCACAGCATCCACATCACCAATGCCAGTTCTGAAGAAGGTTTTTAACCAAAATTCTGCAAGAAACAGTAAGGAAAAATTAGCCAACAGAAATTGGCCAAGCAAAGACAGATGCATTCTGTTCATTTCAGGAAGATGAATTTGTTTTTAGCAAACAAAAAAATTCGATGCGTGTATATTGAACTTATCGCTGAGTTTGCTGCTAAGGATTGACAGACCCATGTCTGGTAGCGTGCACAGAGATTTGACATCAGACAATATGGCTTTCCTATTTTCTTCTCACAGAAAATTCATTTCTCAGAAGAGAGGAAGAAGAATGGGAAGATGAGTGTGCGTGGAGTTCATCCATCTATTTAAAGGGTCAAGTGCAGGTTTATTCTTGGAAAAGATCCGCATAAATAGCGCTCGTAAATTGTGGAATGAGTGTCACGTGTACTTCGGGAGACAGTGCAACATTGGAAACAGTCAAAGTGTGCTAATTAATATTCTTCATTAAAAGGCACGTAAATCAAACACAAAAGTTGTACTTTATTTTTTAAACAGGCACTGATGGCCTTACAAAAAGACAAAACAGAAAAGTGCAACAAAAGCGTAGAAAGTTACGCTCTATTTTCCAGAGCGACTAAGTTTGATGCCTAACTCCTCTACACTCTTAACTCCCAGGCGATGCAACAGAGTCTCGTGCATTTCACGCTTCTCCATAAGGCTTTGCCCATCAGTAGAAGACGAGCCATCCAATCCAAAGTAGCTCAAGAGATTCTTGGCTAACTGCGTGGCGTCGTCCTTGAGCTCGATGACGACAGGTTCGGGTTCTTTGCCCCCAAAAGTGGGGTCACCATGGGAACAAAAGCCCAACTTGCGTGCTTCCTCTTCGGCTGCTTCCTTTGGGGTCATATTTTCGAGAGATGAATGTCAAAACTGAGAATCACTCCCTGTTTATATAACAGATCTCGTCGACAGTTCATATTCTACCATAAATTGGACGCAATCAGTCTCGGAGAACGAAGAGTCATTATGATATTTAATAGGTTCATTGGGGTGTTTTCGAAGAACTTCAAAGTCTTTTCGACTTTCGAAAAAATCATTTAAGTCATCTCAGCGTGACTTTAACTCATTTCATCATCTCTATTTCAAAGTATTTCAAAATATTTTATCATTTTTTGAAAACTTTGAAGGGGGTTTTGTAGGCCTCAAAAATGAAGTCACGCTGAGATGATCAGAACAAGTCACGCAGAGTGATCCAAGAAGCAGCACAAAAGATACGCTAAGTTCTACCTGGGCATCTCCTTTAGAAGTCACGTAGAGACAGCTCAGCCATACGTCAGAATCATAATGACTGACAACACAACAGTCGAGAAACGTCTCCTCGTATGTCACGTATGCACAGAACTCGAGAGATCACAGCCGTCTTTTGCGTGAATTTCGAAATCTTCCTTTCAAGACTCACTCTTCACCAAGTTGGCGTGACTTTGAGTCTTATCTTCATTTAATGCGGCTGACAATATAATTAATGTCAGAGATTTTGTGTCAGACGAAGCGTTCCAAATCAAGACAGCTGGCGGTTTGCGTGGATTCTGAACCTTCTCCTTCCTCAAAACATTGCGTGACTTTTGAGTTATTCTTCTCAAAGCCTGCGTGAATTCTGAAGTATTCTTCTTCAAAGCTTGCGCGGATTTCGCCTTCAACGAGTCTGCGTCAACGAATCTGCGTGGATTTTTGCCTTCAGCAAGTCAGCGTAGATTTCATTTCAACTGGAGTACGTGGCAGCCATGCCACCGATCTCTCTCTCGCGTGCCCAGTAACTTGCACACGACTCATGCATTGATGCCATGTGTCCAACAGTTACGGGCCACGTCCAGTAACTACTCACTAACCCTGCGTGTATTTAGAGTCTGCGTGACTTTTCAAGTGCACCAGTGGTGAGGTAGTTATCTTTTCAGTTATTATTTTTGACTCTATAAATAGAGTTCTTTTTTTTCATTCATTGTACAGATACATTGATATCTACTGTCAAAATTTTGAGAGCTTTTCTTCTTCGCATAGTCCAAGGGATAAAGCGATCGTCTTCTAGATCGGATTCCTAAAGTTATAATTTTCCCAGAAACACAACAAATAAAGAGAATTTCTTTATGGAAAACAGAGTACGCTGCTGTTTAGCAAGCGTACGCTGACTTGTGTACGCTGCTCTTTAGCGAGCGTACGCTAGCCTTGATACGCTGCCTGTTGGCAGCATGTCTTGAGCGTACGCTAACTTGAGCGTACGCGTGCCTTGGTACGCTAGCTTAAGCGAACAAGGTGTACGCTGGCCGTAGCCTAGTTTGACCTGAGCGTATGGCCTTTGGCTGACTTGGTCTCATGTCAGCGTGTCAGATTTGGTTTTATTTTCCTTAAGCTTGGCTCTTTTATAGCCCTGTATATTGATATTTTATTAGATATTTAACGTCCATTTTATATCCTTACGCCTTTTGTCATGAACTTGATAATCATGGATTTGTTTAATATGTTTGGAAATGATACCTGAGCATGATACGATAGTGATCCGTAGTGGTGCACTCCTGACATAATGACCTGACATGACCTGATAGTGGTCCGTCGTGGCGCACTCCTGACAAGCTGTTGCGACAGCTACCTGATATGACATGACCTGTATGAATAACCTGGACACCGTGGGCGATTGTGCTTGTATAAATAATCTAGTCCTGTCTTGCGTCATGTCTAGGAGGGGACTCCTGAGTACTACGGTCAGGAGTACCTACTAAAATGGACTAAGGTTAACAACTAGATTAATATATTAGTCATGAAGAGATTTTCCAGCTACAGGCAATCCCGTTACCTGGGCGCGCTTTGGATTTGTAGCCTGCCGTCGAGTAGGGCACATTTCCAGCACACTGTCATGTGTTGCACCCTTCAAACTGCTTAAGGGTACATGCGTTTCCTGGACGATGTACCCACCTGAATTCAACCCTAATCTCTTGACCTGGGTAACCTGGATGGTCTGCAGGGCTTGTGACTGTGGAATAATCTCACTGCATCTTGTTAGTAATTAGGCTTGTGACAACCCTAGTTAGTTAAAGTATCAAGCCGTAGTTCTTGCTTGGCCGTGAAGTGATTGGATGGAGTCTAACCAGTCTAGTCTTGTCCTGACCCTATTCCAGACTATTGAATGACCAGAATGCTTGTATTTATTTTACCGATAAATGGTGAGAAACCAAGCTCCGTTCAGACGAAGGGTTACAACCCCGGTCCTTGTTTGGTTTACGGGTTGTAACCTGGCTATCTGAAAAGTTCTATGGTTATCTCGTCGTATATCATCCTGATATGTTTCCTTTTATTCCAGTCCCTATTTTATTTATATTTATATTCCTGTGCTGATTGCTGGTGTTAGTTCTTAAGTGAAGCCTCCTTTGTGGCACTTGCTCTTTCTGGGGTCTGACCCAGCTGGTTTTGTGTGGCCAGATTTCGGAGCAGCTCCAGAGGTTCTACTGACTTCCCAGCCAGATGGTGGCCACTAGACGGAACCCTGGCAACGAGTGGGTTATTTTTGGCTCTCCCGCTCTAGTGTAAAAATATTCTTTTGAGGCGTTTAGCCGACGAGCACCTGTTTAGCTCGATTGCACTTACTTACTGTCTGCCTACGGGCTGTAACATGATTGACAAATCCTAGGGTTGATCATGTATGACTAAACTCTTGCTAGTCCTAACATTTTGTAACGACTAGCTTCATGATCAGCTGAATATGTAATATTTGGTACGCCTTATTATTGTATATTTAATGATCATACATCTTGTGACTCTTACTTACTTGCTTATGATTGAGACACTAGGCTTGTTCATGACCTTAAGAGACTGTTGGCTTGTAGATAAACCCTCATGTATCCTAGACAGCCGTGACCGTATAGCGAGATGGAATCCATTTCAATATACGTAGCTGGCTATGTCTGCCCCCGCTCTCCAATATTCTGGTTGTGGGGCGTGACAAGCAGTGCACTTTCGACTTGATCCAATTATGCAAATACAGGCTCATCGATATGTGCTTGCCAACACGGAGGCAGTAGCACCATTCATTGAGTAAGTTTGTCTTGACTAATACCATGATTTATATCCTCTCGTTTAGTTATGTAATTGAAATAAATTTCTACATCTTTATACAGGAAACACCTTGCTGAACTTGGGTTAAAATATCTACAAGCTTCACAACGACACCTTATTAGTCACCTTCATAATAAACACTTTGTCACTTGGTTTAAGGAGCATGTAAGTAGATGTATCTTTTAATGAACATTTAATATTTTTGACAACTTGTAGTAAAATATCATTATTAAACTTATTTAACGTTTTTTAATATAGGTGAAAGGTTTACCAGACGTACAAATATCAGAGGAGATCAGAAGCTTAGCTTCAGGCCCTCTTAAGGATGCTTTGAAATTCAATTCTTACATTGTTAATGGTTTTAGATTTTGAAAAAAAAAATTGATCTTCGCAGAAAAACTCAGAATAGTGGAGTCCTTCTAAAAGCAGAACAAATGAGTTATTCTAGTCGGAAAGATAGAAATCCTCTTACAGGGGATGTTATATTCTACGGACAACTAATAGACATTATTGAGATAAAATATTTGAACGGCATGAAGTAAGTTTTATTTAAGTGCAACTGGGTTAATCCACGAGTGGGCCAGAAAGTGGATGAGTTTAATTTTACTCTGGTGAACTTCAATCATTTGTTATACAAAGAGAATAGGGTGATTAATGAACCTTATATCTTAGCATCCCATGCAGAACAAGTTTGGTACGTTCAAGACCCTCTAGAGTCAGATTGGCATGTTGTTGTTCAGATGTCGCCGTAAGACGCATTTGACAAGTACTCAACAATAGTAGAAGATTTAGAAGCTAATAGAGTGGAACCTTATAGCATGCAACATCTGGATAAAGCTCATAATGGATCTTGGGTTAGACAAGGAGTAGAGGGCTTGGTGGTTGACACAAATATTTGTGATGGTGATGATGACCATGATGACAGTGGTCATGAGTAGCAAGTTTGTAGCTTGATTTGCAACTATTTGTGATGGATATCAAATTACAAACTTGTATCTCTTAGCTATTTTATATCCTTTCAAGTTGTTGGTTGTTTTATCTACTGTGATTGAACGTTGATGAATTTTGCTTATTTCAGTGAATGTTGATTAATTTTGCTTATTTTCTTTACTTCATTTATTCTCAATTTCTATTAGAAAAAATGTTTACAGGAAAGTGGTTGTAGATGCTATACTATACTTCATTCATCTTGTCATATACTTGCTTCTACATGTTGTATGATAAACATGTTCTGTGATAAACATATATTATTTAGTGGCTCTACTATTTAGTGGCTTTTGGGTGTGCTAGCCATCCTATTGTGGTCATTGTGCTGTTAATAATAAATATCATTAATGTTGTAATGTCCGCATGATGATAGTATATAAATGTACGCAAGTCGTTTGCTTATCAGGTATTTTGACATAGAAACTCCTCAATAGACTGGAAGTCTGGAACAAAAATGTTCTTTGACATTATCTTGTAATATAATTTTAATCATATATGTGTTTGTATCCAATTAGATTGTGTTTTAATTATTACTTTTTTGTCCATTTTGTCCCTCTCTAGACATTACTGTGATAAACATGTTCTGTGATAAACATATATTATTTAGTGGCTCTACTATTTAGTGGCTTCTACATGTTCTGTGATAAACATATATTATTTAGTGGCTTCTACATGTTCTGTGATAAAGCATCCAAATTGTAAAGTACCATCAAATTATTTAGTGGCTCTACTATTCTGGCTTCTGTATTCCTTTAATTCATCATGCTACTTATAAGAGACTGCAATTTGTATTTGAGTTGATAGTGTAGGTTTGTAATGACCAATCACGGGATAACCCTGCATATCGCAATTTTTAACTTCTATTAGGAAAAATGTCCCCACAAAAGAAGAAGTTTATCAAGCCTGGGTTCATGTCGGTATATGAGAGGCAAAGATTGGAAAATATTACTAGAAATAAAATGAAAATAGATGCTTTGAATTTGCAACAAGCTTCAAAGCTTCTAATGAATTCGAAGATGGTTACTCGAACAAGTTCGAGTAAGATGGGAAAAAGAAGCGCATTTGAAAGAGATGATGAGTATAACCCCGTCGGTGATGACTTGCTTAGCGAGGAAGATAGCAACCATAATGAAGAATCTTTCGACCCTAAAATGAAAAAGGTAATAAATTGGATATCAAGTCTTGTGTTTTCTGTCTTCATTCATTGGAATATCTCACTATTTTTCTTATGTTGCAGGTTGCAAACAATGATGACTCTTCTGTCCCTAAAATAAAAAAGGTTAAAAATTTGATCATAAGCAATTTTTTTACTGTTCTAGTGTACAGCTTACTAATATGGTTGCAAATGATGAGAAAAGCAACATCCGGGGTCCTCGAGTCTTGAACCTCTATTGGTGCTGGTATTGACCCTCTACCAATGCTTGCACTGCCAATGTCTAATGAGCTGTGATACGCTCTAATACACCAGTGTGCACTTAAATTTCTTCTGATATGCCACTGTACAATTGATACTTCTTCTGATACTCGGGTATCCTGCTATGGTGGTTTGGTTCTTCATTGGTAGAGCTGGTTGAGCCGCATCGTGGATGTTATTAAGCTCTTGCAGACCCACGGTCAGCTTCGATCTGATGCATAGCTTCAACTGGGATCAAATTGTAGAGGAAGAGTATTTTACTATGGTTTGAGGTTCCTTGCATAGATTTTTATTCTTATTTGAACTTCCTTCTATGTCTTATTAGTGTGTTGGACTATCTTGATCTAATACAACACAGGTAGCAAATGATAAGAAAAGCAACATCCGGGGTCCTCGAGTCTTGATCCTCCATTGATACTGGTCTTGACCCTCTGCCAATGCTTGCGTTGCCAACGTCTAATGAGCTCTGATACGCTCTAATACAGCAGTGTGCACTTAAATTTCTTCTGATACGCCACTGTGCAATTGATACTTCTTCTGATACTCGGGTATCCTGCTATGGTGGTTTGGTTCTTCATTGGTAGAGCAGGTTGAGCCGCATCGTGGATGTTATTGAGCTCTTGCAGACCCACGGTGAGCTTCGATCTGATGCCTAGCTTCAACTGGGATCAAATTGTAGAGGAAGAGTATTTTACTATGGTTTGAGCTTCCTTGCATAGATTTTTATTCTTATTTGAACTTCCTTCTATGTCTTTTTAGTGTGTTGGACTATCTTGATCTAATACAACACATGTAGCAAATGATGAGAAAAGCAACATCCGGGGCCCTCGAGTCTAGATCCTCCATTGATGCTGGTCTTGACCCTCTGCTAATGCTTGCGTTGCCAATGTTTAGTGAGCTCTGATACGCTCTAATACACCAGTGTGCACTTAAATTACTTCTGATATGCCACTGTGCCATTGATACTTCTTCTGATACTCGGGTATCCTGCTATGGTGGTTTGGTTCTTCATTAGTAGAGCTGGTTGAGCCGCATCATGGATGTTATTGAGCTCATGCAGACCCACGGTCAGTTTCGATCTGATGCCTAGCTTCAACTGGGATCAAATTATAGAGGAAGAGTATTTTACTCTGGTTTGAGCTTTTTCTTGCATAGATTTTTATTCTTATTTGAACTTTCTTCTATGTCTTTTTAGTGTGTTGGACTATCTTGACAATTCTGGATATTTGATCCTCAAATTTTGTCGAGGATGAGCATTTTTCCTCTTCTTTATATACATATTGAATCTAATTTTCTTATATCTAATACAACACATGTAGCAAATGATACTTCTTCTGATACTCGGGTATCCTGCTATGGTGGTTTGGTTCTTCATTGGTAGAGCTGGTTGAGCCGCATCATGGATGTTATTGAGCTCATGCTGACCCATGATCAGCTTCGATCTGATGCCTAGCTTCAACTGGGATCAAATTGTAGAGGAAGAGTATTTTACTATGGTTTGAGCTTTTCCTTGTATAGATTTTTATTCTAATTTGAACTTTCTTCTATGTCTTTTTAGTGTGTTGGACTATCTTGACAATTCTGGATATTTGATCCTCAAATTTTATCGAGGATGAGCATTTTTCCTTTTCTTTATATACATATTGAATCTAATTTTCTTATATCTAATACAACACATGTAGTAAATGATACTTCTTCTGATACTCGGGTATCCTGCTATGGTGGTTTGGTTCTTCATTGGTAGAGCTGGTTGAGCCGCATCATGGATGTTATTGAGCTCATGCAGACCCACGGTCAGCTTCGATCTGATGCCTAGCTTCAACTGGGATCAAATTGTAGAGGAAGAGTATTTTACTATGGTTTGAGCTTTTCCTTGCATAGATTTTTACTCTTATTTGAACTTCCTTCTATGTCTTTTTAGTGTGTTGGACTATCTTGACAATTCTGGATATTTGATCCTCAAATTTTGTCGAGGATGAGCATTTTTCCTTTTCTTTATATACATATTGAATCTAATTTTCTTATATCTAATATAACACATGTATCAAATGATGAGAAAAGCAACATCCGGAGTCCTCGAGTCTTGATCCTCTATTGATGCTGGTCTTGACCCTCTGCCAATGCTTGTACTGCCAATGTCTAGTGAGCTGTGATACGCTCTAATACACCAGTGTGCACTTAAATTTCTTCTGATACGCCACTGTGGAATTGATACTTCTTCTGATACTCAGGTATCCTGCTATGGTGGTTTGGTTCTTCATTGGTAGAGCTGGTAGAGCTGGTTGAGCCGCATCATGGATGTTATTGAGCTCTTGCAGACCCACGGTGAGCTTCGATCTGATGTCTAGCTTCAACTGGGATCAAATTGTATAGGAAGAGTATTTTACTATGGTTTGAACTAACTTCTATGTCTTATTAGTGTGTTTTTTGCATAGCTTACTACGTACTATGGTTTGAACTTCCCTATGGCACTGTGTTGGACTATCTTGACAGCACCTACCTATATACTGCTACATTGATTATATATTTTCTGGCTGCATACAACAGTCCTACGCGTAGGTCATCGCGTATTGCAAAGAATATGGAACATGTCATAGCAATGGGTGAGAGGATATTAGATCCACGATTAGAACCCTCTTTTATGGAGGATGTCTTGCGCATTCCTATATCAAAACATCAAATTTTTCAGGAGAGCGATGATGAGCCTTTAGATAATGAGCCAGTAGAGAATTCTGAGAAAATACCGAAGGGTAAGTTTTGTATTGAAATTTATAATGTAAATTGTGAGCTATTAATGGTTCTGGTTTTTTAAGTAGTATATTTATGAGTCTTTCCCTTTTGTTTCTGATAAGGTACGATGGAGAGTGGACCTTCCACTAGGCAACATAGAGGAGCTGCTAAGCCATAGAAAAAATAGGCTAATGGAGTAAAAAAATCATAGAGTGGGATGAAGATTGCCAACCAGTTGGAGAACATTGGCACCATTTGATGTCTCATCTCGGTACGACCTGCAGACGAGGTTTACCAACTTGAACCAAGGAGGCAGAACAGTTGACAGTTATGCATCTGAGTTTTCTAGACTCAGTAGGTTTGCCCCCACCTTGGTGGCGACCGAGTTTGATAGGGCCCAGCGGTTCCAGCAGGGACTGCATTTGGAGATCTTGCTGGCAGCTGAGCAGTTCGAGCACTAGACGTTCGATGCAGTTTTGAGAGCAGTCAGGAGGCATGAGTACACCTCCCAGAGGATTGTGGATAGGACCGGAGGTAGGAAGCGATCCCACAGTTAGATGCACCAATCATCAGCTCCAGCCCCGGCAGCTAGGAGTTTGACTATTGGAACTCCGAGGCGGGCGGCCTCAGTAACGTCGGTTCAGCATTCAACCCCGACGTACCCGCAGCAGTAGAAGCAGAAGCAGACTTCCGCGATGGGATGTTCTCATTATGGGAAGCCAGGCCATGTGGTGGCAGATTGTCGTAGGGCGCAAGGATTATGCCTGGCTTGTGGAGCGGCAGATCACAAGATAGGAGCCTGCCCGAATAGGGGTAGTTCTTTCTTCTCCAACCTAACCAGTCCATCGGTTAGGGGACCAGCACCTATGTAGCAGCAGTAGTACCCGAGGCCCTTGTTGCCTCAGGCCCAGGCATTTCATCAGCAAAACCAGCAGCAGTACACCCAAGCCCAAGTGCAGAGCAGGCAGAGAGGTTTCCAGCAGAGGGGACCCGCAGCTAGAGGTCAGGTCATGATGATGGCTATGGAAGAAAAAGTTGCAACAGGTGAGGTAGTGGCAGGTACTATTCTCGTCAACTCCTGTCCAACATTGGTATTATTTGATTCAGTGCATCGCATTCATTCATGTCTGCACGATTCGTGACACGGATAGGATTGGAGCCAGAGTCATTATCAGTAAGACTCAATATACTTACTGGTAATGGTCTTGTGGGAGTAGATCGAGTATTTTCCTCGTGTCGGATCGTAGTTAGCGGTAGAGAGTTCCCCGCTAGATTTATAGAATTCCCTATGGCAGACTATGATATAGTCTTAGGCATGGATTGGTTGAGGAACCAATATGCTAGGATAGACTGCCATATTGGCAGGGTTGTTTTTAGTATTCCAGGCGAGCCAGAGTTTTTATTTTCCTGAGGCACGGTGGAGCCATCTTCTCCAGTATTGCGGATGGCAGTAGCAGCAGTACAGTTACCCAGGATAGTTGAAGAATTTCCAGATGTCTTCCCAGAAGAACTTCCAGGGATGCCGCCAGAGCGGGAGATTGAGTTCACTATAGACTTGATCCCCGGGACAGCACCAATATCAGAGCGAGTCTACAGAATGGCGCCTTCAGAGTTGGAGATTTTGTACAAGATGATTGAAGAACTCAGGACCAAGGGATTCATTCGTGCAAGTGGATCGCCTTGGGGAGCCCCGATGCTTCTTGTGAAAAAGAAGGATGGTACGTCCAGGTTATGTGTAGATTATTGTACCTTGAACTCAGTGACAATCAAGAACAGATACCCTCTCCCGAGGATAGATGACTTGTTTGATCAACTCAGAGGGGCTTCAGTGTTTTCAAAGATAGACTTGCGGTCAGGATACCACCAGATCAGAGTCAGAGAGCAGGACATCCCAAAGACAGCTTTTCGATCGAGATATGGGCATTGGGAGTTCCTTGTTATGCCATTTGGAGCAACCAATGCGCCAGCCATATTCATGGACCTCATGAATCATATTTTCATGCCTTACTTAGATCTGTTCGTGATCGTGTTTCTAGATGATATCCTGGTCTACAGCAAGAGCGAAGCAGAGCATGAGCAGTATCTCACAGTCGTCCTTCAGACGCTTAGAGAGCATCAGTTGTACGCCAAGTTCAGCAAATGCGAGTTCTGGCTCGATCGCATTTCGTACTTGGGTCACATCATTACTCAAGAAAGAGTGGAAGTAGATCCCCAGAAGATTGTGGCTATCGAGTCATGGCCAGTACCTAGCTCAGTGGCAGAGGTTTGCAGCTTTCTTTGATTAGCCGGCTACTACCGGCGATTCGTTTCAGATTTTGCAAGGATTTCGACGCCGATGACCTAGTTGACCCGCAAGGATGTGCAGTTCGCTTGGACAGCAGAGTGTCAGGAATCATTCGAGAAGTTGAAGCAAAGTTTGATGACGGTTCCCATTCTCATACTTCCAGATGGGATCGGAGGATTCACAGTTTATTGCGACGCTTCAGGCAGAGGATTGGGGTGTGTCTTGATGCAGCATAGGAAGGTAATATCTTATGCATCACGTCAACTTCGTGATCATGAGAAGAATTACCCGACCCACGACTTGGAACTGGCAGCAGTAGTGTTTGTACTTAAGTTGTGGAGGCACTACTTGTATGGAGATAGAGTGGAGATATTTACAGATCACAAGAGCCTGAAGTATGTTTTCACCCAAAGGACCTTAATATGCGGCAGAGAAGATGGCTTGAGCTACTGGTGGACTACGATGTGGACTTGCAATATCATCCAGGAAAGGACAACGTTGTAGCAGATGCGTTGAGCCGGAGAGCCGGAGTTTACCTCCTAACGGCGCAACCAGAGTTATTGGCAGATTTTCAGAAGATGGGAATTGAAGTGGTTCTTCCTACCAGTGTGGCATTGATGGCCAGTCTACAGCTTCAGTCCAGCATAGTTGAGAGGATCCGTACGGCGTAGTCTACAGATTCCAAGACTCAGCGGCTCAGAGCAGAGTGTGAGACAGGAAGGAGACCAGAGTTGTGCATTCATGAAGATGGTATACTTCGACATGGCACTCGTCTTTGTGTACCCAGTAGAGATATCAGACAGGAAGTTATGGCAGAAGCTCACAGTTCACAGTATTCTATTCATCCTGGTGGTACGAAGATGTACCGAGATATTCGTCAGCATTTCTGGTGGAATGGCATGAAGAGGGAGATAGCCCGGTATGTCTTTCGGTGTTTGTTGTGCCAGCAGGTTAAAGCTGAACATCAGAGGCCCACTTGACTTCTTCAGCCCTTGCCGATTCCAGAATAGAAGTGGGAGCATGTGACCATGGATTTTGTGACTGGATTGCCTAGATCCCCAGCTGGTTGAGATGCTATTTGGGTTATAGTTGACCGGCTCACGAAGGTGGCTCATTTTCTTCCATTCAGAGTTGGGCAGTCAACGGCTCAGTTGGTAGAGATGTACCTTAGGCTGATTATCAGGCTTCACGGTGTGCCCGTCAGTATCACCTCGGATCGAGATTCAAGGTTTACGTCACATTTTTGGTGTAGCCTGCAAGAGAGTTTGGGGACTCGTCTCCAGTTCAGTTCAGCATATCATCCGCAGACAGATGGCCAGTCAGAACACACCATCCAGACTCTTGAAGACATGTTGAGATCTTGTACACTTGAATTCAGTGGGTCGTGGGAAGATCACCTACACCTGGTGGAGTTCTCGTACAATAATAGCTTCCAGGCCAGCATCCAGATGGCACCATTCGAGGCTCTGTATGGTAGGAAGTGCAGATCCCTGCTAGCGTGGGATGATGTTGGAGAGAGGCAGATGCTCGGTCCAGAAATGATTGCCCAGAAGGTTAAAGTAGTCAGAAAAGTCAGGGATCATCTTCAAGTTGCCCAAGATCGCCAGCGACATTGGGCCGATGCTCATCGACGTTCCTTAGAGTTTGCTATCGACGACCATGTATTCCTTAGGATCTCGCCTAACCGCGGCGTCATTCGCTTTGGCGTGCGGGAAAAGCTTAGTCCTAGGTATATAGGGCCGTTCGATATCCTAGAGCGAGTAGGAGATGTATCCTATCATCTTGATCTTCCGTCGTCGCTAAGTGAGGTGCATGATGTATTCCATGTGTCCCAATTACGATGGTACATCCCGGACCCGAGCCATATCCTAGACCATTCGGAATTGGTTGTTTGTACCAACCTTTCGTATGAGGATAAGCCCGTGTCTATTTTGTATCGAAGGGAGAAGATACTCAAGAACAAGACTATTAGCTTAGTCCGTGTTGCTTAGGGTCATCACTCTCTAGGTGAGTCAACGTGGGAGCGTGAGGATGATATCCGATCGCGATATCCCTACTTGTTTGAATCGTAAGGTATAATGTCTTCCTTATGCCTTATGCTTTCCATCCCTTGTTTGCATGTATGATTGTATGATTGAACTGTTTAGTGTAGTTGTTGGTGCTTAGGGTAACTTGCCGTTGCAGTCTCTAGCTCCTTGACTAAATTTCGAGGACGAAATTCTTTTAAGGTGGGTAGAGTTGTCACCCCCGTTTCCCGTATTTCGTATTAATACTCGTAATTAGATTTTGGCATGCATTTTATTTTCTCGACTTGTAGAATTTTGGGTTTTTCTCGTATTTTGGGTTTCGGCTCGGCTCGGTTTTAGTTGGCTTGGTTTTATTTTGTGGAGTAAGATTGGTTTGGTTTGGTTTAATATACATTTGGAACACCATAGCCTATGCTCAACCCTCATTCCACCACAACCTCCACCATTAAATCCCACCCAACTTTTCTCTCTCCTCTTTACTTTCATTTATTTTCCTCCATCTTCTTCTTCCTTCCTCCACACAACACCTCCACCCATAGGCAAGTGCACCTTGCCACCAAATACGCACCACATTTTATTTATCCATTAGCTAGATTAGGCCATGGTGAGCAACATTAGAACTTGGCATTTTGTGATTTGGAGTCTCCATTGTTCTAGATCTAAGTTTTAAATATTTTCGGAAATTCTTGGTTTTGATCTATCAAACTTTGATTTTTGCTTGTTTTGATACTTCCATGTGGAAGAGAATTCAATTTTACACAAGTTAGAACTTTGAAAATCCAGATTTCGTTTTGATTTGGCCAAGATATGAAGATTTGAAGTTTTGGTGTTCTTGAGAACTTTATCTCAGCCTTGGAGAAAAAGACCCCCTCGGCCTGCGCACTTTAGCGCAGGACTGACTTGCGCTCATGCCCCCTGGGCTGAACCGTGCAGCATTCCCCGTGCCGCGCTCTTTAGCGCTGGTCGCTGACCGCGCAGCCTGGCCGTTGCCCGATTGCGCACTTGGTCCATGCGCCATCGGCTCATGTGCACTTGGCCTCCTGCGCCATCGGCTCATGCACACTTGGCCCCCTGTGCTATTGGTCCACGCGCCATCGGCTCATGCGCACTTGGCCCCCTGCGCAGCCCATTCTCTTGCCCAACCTAACCCATGCGCAGCCCATTCTCTTGCGCAACCTAACCCCTGCGCAGCCCATTCTCTTGCGCAACCTAACCCCTGCGCAACCCATTCTCTTGCGCGTCCTAACCCCTGCGCGACCCACTTGCCCATGATATTTTGGTTTTATTTCTTGGACTTGGCTTCTCTCTTGTGGATTGGGTTTTGAGATCTTGTTTCACACAGCACGACTATCTTGACCCAACACGACCTGGCACGATTTTCGATGATTTTTTTATGATTAATGCGATTTTTCTGATTCTGTGAAGTATGATTTTAGTACCTCTGATCTTCTTAATAGTGACCCGATGGGGAACACACTTGATTTGTAACCTGTGATTCATGAATTATCTCGGTAACTAGACAACTTGATAGTGGCCCGTGGCGGCGCACTCTTGACTCGTAACTTGTAACTTGTAACTGTCACTACCACATTTTAGGTTTGAGGGTATTTTGGTTATTTTGACTTTTTGGTGATTTTGTTTTTTTTCATTAATTAAATATGTGTTAAATGTTAAGTTGAGACTTGACCTAGAAACTTAGCCTAATCTAGATTAGCCTTGATTGTTTAGATTAACTTAATCATGTCATAAATACTAATATCTAGATATTTGTAGGTAAGATATTTAACCCTAAGATATTTGTAATAAAGGTAGCCATGACAAGTTGAACCAAAAGGAAGGCCTAGATTTTGTTAGACAACTCCTAGCCACACATCTAGCCCAAAAAAAATTAACCCTAACACATCTAATGGCAGCCACAAATGATCCCCCCTTCCTATAAAACATCTCTAACAAAAACCTTTGCCTCTTTTACAACTCTTTAGAAACCTAATAGTTCCTCCTCAAAATTCCTTCCCTAATATCCAAATAAAGCCCAAATTGGTTCTAATCAATTGCAACATCACCCTCTACCATAGTGGAGGCTAGTTGGGGCTTGCTAGCTAGGGTTTGAAGTGCTTGGGTGAATTTGAGTTCAAGAAGAAGCCTCATCCTTGCCCTTTTTCATTGAGATTCAATCTCAATAGGTAAATCCCATGAAACCCTAGTAAATTATGTTTTAATTCCATAGATGCATGCATATAGGTATACCCTAGCTGTAGGAATGGTTTGGTACTAGGTAGTGTCCATTTCGTGTCCGTATCGGACACGTATCAATGGTTTTAAGAAGGTGTTCGATGTAATGCTTGTGAGAAATTTAGTGTGCTAATTTCAGAAACTAAATAAACAAAAAATTAGGTTATAATATATATATATTAATGTTCCAGAGGACTGAGTCGAAGATTTGATGTTCTTCGTGTCCAAATCGGACACGCACACACACGTGCAGACACGGTAGCAGTGCCCTGCTGCCACGCGTGTAGTGCTTACTGCACAGACCACTTGGAACCACCAAAATTGGTGTGGAGGTCGGGGCAGTGACTGACAAGTCACTCCCAAAATTTCACGGCTCCTCGTGTCGTATCGGACACGGAAATTGACTCACACTAGTCTTGCACTGTCGCACACACACACACGCGCGCGCGAGCAGAGGCTACTGATACGGCATTCGTATTGCATGCTGACACAATTAGGACACGTCATGTTATGTCGACCTGGTAGCCCTATAGCTGGGCTACCCGTGTCCAAGTGCACGAGGTGTCATTTGCTTTGGGTCGTGTCCAATCGTTTGATGACTGGCCGCACGAGGCTGTGTTCTGAGAGATTTACTGATACTTCCTGCATTTTGATTCTTGACACTTGTGTCCAGTTCTAGGACACATGGACACTTTCCATATGTGCACACACGTACCTGACACCACTGTACACGACTGATATAGGTTTCCATATAGATTGATATTCAATCGGGATCTTTTCAGAGGTTTACATGATTACTGATACTGTGTACAATTTTTAGTATCAGAGCTTTAAACGAAAATGAAATGTTAATCTAAGTAAATTAAGGTTAATTTGATGATGTGTGGACATGAATACATGTTAGGGATTAGTTACATAACTCGGTTAACAGAAATGTAAGTTAAACTGCAATGAGGTTTCGAAATTGAGTTGGTGTTATCAAGGGAAAATGAAGAATTTTGAAATTGGGTTGAGATGTTCCTTAATTCCAGTTTTTCTTTCAAATGTTAATAAGTTGTTCAATCAAACAGAGATTCCAGGAGTTCAATAGATAACTGATGAGTTTAGATTAGGTTTGAATATCATAATTTGATTCTTGACATTTAATTCCTGAATTGGTTAGTGTAAACTGATATGGATTGAATGAGGAAGCGGTTGAAAACTGAGAATTTGGTTTATAATGAAAACTAAGATTTTCAAGATAGAAAACCTGAGTTTTTATGTTGTTAAAACTGAGTTCTCCCTTATATTGTTAAACCTAAAATTAATGTTAAGTTAAGAAGATAGTAACTTGAGTAGTAACCTGAGATTCCTGAGGTTGGGAAGTTCAGTTGTAAACTGAGTTTTTTTGGTTAAATTAAAACAGATTTCAGATTCTGTTAACCTTGTGTTTGAATGGGGAACACCCACATGTAACTGAAATGTGAAGATTCCTGAAAAATCCTAATGGATGAAATGTTGATTTAGTTCTTTAACAGTAAATTAGTTCCTAGGAACTCATTTACTCTTAGCACAGTTCACATGTATCTACTTTTCACAAATTCCAGATTTCCTAATTGCCACACACCCTCACATATATTTACACCATTTTCCTATTAACTGTTAACACAAGAAAAGGAAAAATTGAATGTTAAACTTGGGGGTTCAATGTTTGGAAATCTGAGAATGTGTTTACTGTTTTCAGTTTCAATTCCATGTAACACACACACCCTCTCATGCTACTCAGTTAACAGATTTTACACACACCCACTGTCACATGTTAAACTCTCACATATACTCACCATATCACCTACACACTCTACACACATACATGTGCCTTGTTTCTATGCCCTTCTATATGTGATGTATGTTATAATATGGCCTATGTCTAATGTGCTATTTATATAAATTAAATATATTATTAATGTATATATGTATATGTGTGAGAATATACATTAGGGTGAAATAGACTATGTGTGTATACCTAAAATTGACTTACTAAGCCTAGATTAGACTAGTTGACCAAGATTTACCAAACCCTAACTAGTTTGACCTAATTTGACTAGAGTTGACTTTTAGAGTTGACCAGAGTTGACCAAGAGTTGACTTTGGTCTAGACTGACCTAGAAACATGTAGATGCATTGTATTCTTCAATTATAATTCCCTTGTATACATCATGACTTGTGTTGCTCTAAATAGGACTCAGTTACCTCGCTTCGGACTTTATTTTTCTCAGGGACATTCGGATCTCAGGCGAGTACATTCTCTGATCTTTTCATACTTGCTAGGACCTACTTTCATGCTCTAGATTACTTTACTTGATACTGACACATGTTATCACGGATTACTACTATATGGATCTTATCGTGCGATGTTATCCCCTTTGCGGATACATCGGGTATTTCATGTTCGTGTACTTTATCATGGGCATCCTGTACTCCTTGTGTTCGTGTTATTCGTATGCATATCGTGTAAATCATGTGAACTTGTATACTCTCATGTGCCCACATGATCATCGTGTGCATCTATACTTCGTGTGCAATAACATAACTTGATTGGATCCTTGTGTATTGATTGGAGATGGGGGAGTAGAAGTAGTTATGTGATCAATCCAAATCGTATGAACCTCTCTATATTATATCGTGTGCAACATCGTGCTGTTTACATAACCGTCTTGTGCTCTGAATCACTAGTCACTTACAGTTCTTACTTATCATATATATATTTCCAGTTTACAAATATCTCTCTTGTTTTCGTGTACATCTTCTTACAGTTCATGTATCTTACTCTTCTGCATGTTTTTACCTTCCTGCCATGATATGAATTGCATGAGATGTATTGTGCTCGTTCCTGTCCTGACTGGACCTGTTGAAAATATTACAGATGACGCCGAGGATTTCTGTCCTACATACTACGGAGCAGCCCTAGACGACACTTACGAGCTGGACTCTCAGGAGGACCCAGCTCTAGCTGATGACATCACCCCTACTGCCTAGACTAGTTTAGTTAGGCTTTATCTTACTTATGTTGTCTTTGGGATTTGAGTTGTACTATGTTTTGTTATTGTGTCATTTAGACACTTAGTCTTATTTCCCCTTCTGTTTGTATCTTCCTTGAGATTTCATCTATGATATCGTACTATTTCTGCCTTAGTTGTGATTGAGACTGTATTCTGTATTATCACCTCCACTCGGAGTGTATATACTGTACATGTACCTTATATTGTTAGATGTTGTGACCTAGGACAGCGTTCTACCGCCGACACTGCGGCGTAGGCTGGACGTACCCACTTCTCGTGCCCTTACTCTAGGGTGCGGGTCGTGACACGTTTTTAGTGGTGGCCCATGCAGGTCTAGATTGTAGTGGTATTCGAACTAGAGTATCACTATAGCCTGTAGTAGGATAGGATATAGTTTTGAGGTACTCAATCACATTAGGAAAACTCTGATCCAATAATTGCCATCTAATTTCTTATTGATTAAATATTTTTCCTTTAAATAAATAACTGTCCTCTATTGATTTTTGCTTCATTCTCAGTAATTGTTCTATTTTGATCTGTCTTCAGGATGGTTATGGAGACACGATCCCATCGCTCCGGTCCGGAGGATACTATCGAGAGGTCGGCCACCTTTCGTCCTGATCTTCAGGGCCACGAAACCGTAGCTCCTTTTGTGTCGACTCAGGTTGGCATTTCTGCTGCATTAGGAGGTGCACCTCCGCCTGTACAGAGACTTTCCCCCGTCATTCCTGATATCCCTCGGCAGCATCAGCAACCACCTTCCAGATCAGTTGACGCGGGGCAGTTGTTCGAATTCCTTCAGAAGATGGTGGACTCTCAGCAGCGGCAGACAGCTCATTTCCAGCAGGGCATAGAGATTGCCCATCAGCTTGCTTTAACGACTGTGGAGAGAGTTATCCTACAGCCGCAGGCAGCCCAGGTGCAGCCATATCAGCCGAGGACACTAGGGATCCAGGATTTCCAGAAGATGTGTCCGCGGGACTTCTACGGCACAGAGGGGATCTTATATGCCGATAACTGGATCGAGCATATCGAGGAGATATTTCAGCTGGCGGAGATACCAGCCCGACTTCAGATCGAGGCGGCAGGCAGCCAGATGCAGGACCTGGCCCGCACTTGGTATCAGACGGACCCTAGAGTGGGGACCGAGGGACAGACTTGGGCAGCCTTCAAGAAGCTGTACAAGGAGAAATTCTTTCCTGACACAGTTTGAGATATGCTCGATCCAGTTTGAGAGCCTAGTGTAGGGCAGCCATACTGTCGATGAGTACGTAGGGGAGTTCTGCCGACTAGGCAGATTTGTGGAGGGACTCAGCGATTCGGCGAAGGCTCGGAGGTTCCGAAAGGGGTTAGTCAAGGAGGTCAAGTCCTTGACCAAGAGTGACCGGAGTGCCACTTTTGAGAAGATTTTGATGGGTGCCATGGCAGCAGAGGATGATCTTGAGCTGAAGCTCAAGAGAGGGCGAGACTTCCACGGAGCCAGTAGCAGCGGGGGTCCGGCCAAGAGGCCCCACTTCCAGCAGCAGCAGAGGCAGTTCCAGCAGCAGCCTCAGGGACAAGGGCGAGCACCTTTTCAGCAGGGCCCCAGGCAGCAGCAGACCACCAGTTGTCCTTTCTGTAGGTAGCCGAGACACGGGTGGAATAACTGTAGGAAGAGGCTAGGGAGGTGTCTGATGTGTGGTTCTCCAGACCACCAGATGAGAGACTGTTCCGTAGCGGCAGCTCGTCCGACACCAGGAGGAGGAGGAGGAGCCAAGACTCCAGTAGGCCAGTAGAAGGGACCAGCCCTGCAGACTCAGCAGCAGAGATTTGTCCAGCACCAGCAGCAGGCCACGGGAGGCCAGCAGGGGCGAGCATTCTCCATGGCAGCGGAGGATTCAGATGCTATTGGAGATGTTATTGCAGGTTCTGTTCTTCTTGACTCCATTCTCGCTTTTGCATTGTTTGATTCTGGGGCGTCGCATAGCTTTGTGTCAGTATCTTTTGCTATTCGACACCATCTTGCTTCTGAATCATTGCCTAGGACTTGCAAGATCACGACCGGGGTGGCATTATCCTCGTCAATGATATTTGCAGGGATCGAAGAGTAGTTTTGGGAGGCCGAGAACTAGATGTGAGTTTGCTCGTAATGCCACTACCGAACTACGATATAGTACTCGGGATAGATTGGTTGAGCAGGCACCATGCCAGTATAGATTGTCGCGGTGGCAGAGTTTTTTTCTGTCCGCCAGGAGAGCCAGAGTTCGAGTTTGCCAGACGGGAGACGGAGCAGAGCAGCGGAGTCTTCTGCGGAGCTTCAGTTGTGGAGCAGACAGTGCCACATCCATTGATAGCAGAGTTAATGGATGTCTTTCCGGAGTACTTGCCAGGACTACCACCGGACAGAGACGTTGAGTTCTCTATAGACTTAGTGCCCGACGCAGAGCCGATATCTCAGCACGTCTATAGGGTGAACAACAGCGAGTTGGTGGAGTTGAAGAAACAGGTGGATGAGTTGCAGGACAAGGGCTTCATCCGATCTAGTTCTTCACCATGGGGTGCATCGGTGCTTTTTGTACCGAAGAAGGATGGGACGGTACGTATGTGTATCGACTACAGGGTACTCAACAACCTTACGATCAAGAACAGGTACCCACTGCCCCGGATCGATGATCTCTTTGATCAGTTGAGCGGAGCTAGGGTATTTTCGAAGATTGATCTGAGGTCAGGATACCATCAGGTGAAGGTGAGGAGGGAGGATATCCCGAAGACAGCATTCAGGACGTGGTACGGCCAGTTCGAGTTTATGGTGATGCCGTTTGGGTTGAGTAATGCCCCGGCGGTATTCATGAACCTTATGAACAAGGTGTTCCACCAGTACTTAGACAAGTTCGTGGTGGTGTTCATTGATGATATCTTAGTATACTCGAGGACCGCGGAGGAGCATGAGGAGCAGTTGCGAGTGGTTCTGGAGACTCTCAGGAAGGAGGAGCTTTATGGCAAGCTCTCGAAGTGTGAGTTCTTCCTAGATCGAGTTGAATTCCTGGGTCATGTTGTGACTGGAGATGGGATCTCAGTTGACCCGAGGAAGATCATGGCAGTTGAGACGTGGGCAGCACCGACTTCAGTTGTGGAGATCAGGAGCTTCCTGGGATTGGCTGGCTATTACAGGAGGTTCGTTCAGGATTTCTCCCGGGTTACAGAGCCGTTGACTAGGCTGACTCGGAAGGACATAGAGTATATCTGGTCAGAGGAGTATCAGGTCGCTTTTGATAAGTTGAAGAAGCGGTTGACGACAGCTCCGATTCTGACCTTGCCAGCAGGAACAGGCAGGTTCACTATCTACAGTGACGCCTCGGTGAAGGGTTTAGGTTGTGTCTTGCAGCAGCATGGGAAGGTAATTGCCTATGCTTTCAGGCAGTTACATCCGCATGAGAAGAACTACCCTACCCACGATTTAGAGTTGGCGGCAGTTATTTTTGCTTTGAAGTTGTGGAAACACTATTTATACGGAGAGCGTATGGAGATCTTCATAGACCACAAGAGCTTGAAGTATGTGTTTACACAGAAGGAGCTCAATATGAGGCAGCATAGATGGTTGGAGTTAATGAAGGACTTCGACATTGCATTGCAGTATCATCCAGGGAAGGCCAACGTGGTTGCCGATGCTTTGAGCAGATATCCGACAGCCATGTGTTTGACGGCAGATCGTCACTTACTAGCAGATCTGGAGAGCTTGGGGATCGAGGTGCTAGTGCCAGGAGTGGTGATGCAGATGTGGGGTCTGCAGATTCAGTCGGACTTGATTGGGAGGATCAAGTCGACTCAGTTCGACGATATTGCTCTGCGGTACATCCGAGAGCAGGCTCAAGCCGGGTTGTTGGATGAGTTCACCATTGCAGAGGATGACGTATTGAGGCACGGTTCCAGACTGTGTGTGCCCAGTGGAGACTTCGGGAGTAGGTCATGCAGGAGGCCCACCAATCTCAGTACTCTATGCACCTAGGTGCAAACAAGATGTACAGGGATCTGAGGGAGCAGGTATGGTGGTACGGGATAAAGCGAGAGGTAGCACGCTTCGTCGCTAGATGTTTGGTCTGTCAGCAGGTGAAGGCAGAGAGGCAGAGGCCAGGAGGTTTGTTGCAGCCGTTGCCTATTCCGGAGTGGAAGTGGGAACACATCACGATGGACTTCGTTTCGGGATTGCCGCATACACCAGGAGGAAAAGACGCGATTTGGGTCATCGTTGACAGGTTGACCAAATCGGCCCACTTTTTGCCATTCAAGGTGGGTACGTCTACAGAGAGGCTAGCGAAGATGTACGTACGGCAAATCATCAGGATTCATGGAGTCCCGGTGAGCATTGTCTCGGATCGGGATAGCCGCTTTACTTTCCATTTCTGGAGGAGTCTACAGACTAGTTTGGGCACTCAGCTCAAGTTTAGTACTGCATACCACCCCCAGACGGACAGACAGTCAGAGAGGACTATCCAGACACTCGAGGACATGCTGCGGACTTGTGTTTTGGACTTCGGAGGATCCTGGGAGGATCACCTGCACTTAGTGGAGTTTGCATACAACAACAGTTTTCAGGCCAGCATTGAGATGTCACCGTTCGAGGCACTGTACGGGCGTAGATGTCGTACACCCTTGTCTTGGGATGACGTCGAAGAGCGAGCTTTATTGGGACCTGAGATGGTTGTGGATGCAGCCGAGAAGGTGAAGCTCATCAGAGATCGACTTCGCGTGGCACAGGACATACATCGGCATTGGGCCGATAGCCACCGTAGACCGCTGGAGTTCGAGGTACAGTTTAGAGATAGGATTAGAAGTAGGAATGTTGTTTTGTGATTTTATGATCGTGTTTGATTATTATAGTTAATTGAGACCTTGTTGTGATTAGGTTGGAGATCTGGTTTTTTAGGATATCTCCGACACGTGGTACCATACGTTTTGGTGGAGGCGGGAAGCTTAGCCCGCGTTTCATCGGACCCTTCATTATCAGCGGAAGAGTCGGTGACGTGGCTTACAGGCTAGATTTCCCACCTGCATTAGTGGGAGTCCACAACATATTTCACGTGTCGCAGTTGAGACGGTATGTGGCGGACCCTAGCCATGTACTCGATCATTCGGAGATCGAGGTGGGACCTACTCTTAGCTATCCAGAGGAGCCTGTAGAGATTCTGGATCGACGAAAGAAGGTACTGAGGAACCAGACGATATCCTTGGATCGCGTCGCATGGAGGCATCATTCTCCAGGAGAGTCTACCTGGGAGCGGGAGGATGAGATGCACGAGCGATACCCTTATCTTTTTGGACCTAGAGGTATGATTCTCTATCCTTCTCATCAGTTTAGTTTCGCCTTTCAATTTCGAGGACGAAATTCTTTTAAGGAGGGTAGACTTGTCACTACCACATTTTAGGTTTGAGGGTATTTTGGTCATTTTGACTTTTTGGTGATTTTGTTTTTTTCATTAATTAAATATGTGTTAAATGTTAAGATGAGACTTGACCTAGAAACTTAGCCTAATCTAGATTAGCCTTGATTGTTTAGGTTTAACTTAATCATGTCATAAATACTAATATCTAGATATTTGTAGGTAAGATATTTAACCCTAAGATATTTGTAATAAAGGTAGCCATGACAAGTTGAACCAATAGGAAGGCCTAGATTTTGTTGGACAACCCCTAGCCACACATTTAGCCCAAAAAAATTAACCCTAACACATCTAATGGCAGCCACAAATGATCCCCCCTTCCTATAAAACATCTCTAACAAAAACCTTTGCCTCTTTTACAACTCTTTAGAACCCTAATAGTTCCTCCTCAAAATTCCTTCCCTAATATCCAAATCAAGCCCAAATTGATTCTAATCAATTGCAACATCACCCTCTACCATAGTGGAGGCTAGTTGGGGCTTGCTAGCTAGGGTTTGAAGTGCTTGGGTGAATTTGAGTTCAAGAAGAAGCCTCATCCTTGCCCTTTTTCATTGAGATTCAATCTCAATAGGTAAATCCCATGAAACCCTAGTAAATTATGTTTTAATTCCATAGATGCATGCATATAGGTATACCCTAGCTGTAGGAATGGTTTGGTACTAGGTAGTGTCCATTTCGTGTCCATATCGGACACGTATCAATGGTTTTAAGAAGGTGTTCGATGTAATGCTTGTGAGAAATTTAGTGTGCTAATTTCAGAAACTAAATAAACAAAAAATTAGGTTATAATATATATATTAATGTTCCAGAGGACTGAGTCAAAGATTTGATGTTCTTCGTGTCCAAATTGGACACGCACACACACGTGCAGACACGGTAGCAGTGCCCTACTGCCGCGCGTGTAGTGCTTACTGCACAGACCACTTGGAACCACCAAAATTGGTATGGAGGTCGGGGCAGTGACTGACAAGTCACTCCTAAAATTTCATGACTCCTCGTGTCGTGTCGGACACGGAAATCGACTCACACTAGTCTTGTACTGTCGTACACACACATGCGCGCGCGAGCATAGGCTACTGATACGGTATTCGTATTGCGTGCTGACACAGTTAGGACATGTCGTGTTGTGTCGACCTGGTAGCCCTATAGCTGGGCTACCCGTGTCCAAGTGCACGAGGTGTCATTTGCTTTGTGTCGTGTCCAATCGTTTGAGGACTGGCCACACGAGGCTGTGTTCTGAGAGATTTACTGATACTTCCTGCATTTTGATTCTTGACACTTGTGTCCAGTTCTAGTGCACATGGACACTTTCCACATGTGCACACACGTACCTGACACCACTGTACACGATTGATATAGGTTTCCATATGGATTGATATTCAATTGGGATTTTTTCAGAGGTTTACATGAATACTGATAATGTGTACAGTTTTTAGTATCAGAGCTTTAAACGAAAATGAAATGTTAATCTAAGTAAATTAAGGTTAATTTGATGATGTGTGGACATGAATACATGTCAGTGATTAGTTACATAATTGGGTTAACAGAAATGTAAGTTAAACTGCAACGAGGTTTCGAAATTGAGTTGGTGTTATCAAGAGGAAATGAAGAATTTCAAAATTGGGTTGAGATGTTCCTTGATTCCAGTTTTTTTTTCAAATGTTAATAAGTTGTTCAATCAAACAGTGATTCCAGGAGTTCAATAGATAACTGATGAGTTTAGATTAGGATTGATTATCATAATTTGATTCTTGACATTTAATTCCTGAATTGGTTAGTGTAAACTGATATGGATTGAATGAGAAAGGGGTTGAAAACTGATATTTTGGTTTATAATGAAAACTGAGATTTTCAAGATAGAAAACCTGAGTTTTTATGTTGTTAAAACTGAGTTCTCCCTTATATTGTTAAACCTGAAATTAATGTTAAGTTAAGAAGATAGTAACTTGAGTAGTAACCTGAGATTCCTGAGGATGGGAAGTTCAGTTGTAAACTGAGTTTTTTTGGTTAAATGAAAACTGATTTCAGATTCTGTTAACTTTGTGTTTGAATGGGGAACACCCACATGTAACTGAAATGTGAAGATTCCTGAAAAATCCTAATGGATGAAATGTTGATTTAGTTCTTTAACAGTAGATTAGTTCCTAGGAACTCATTTACTCTTAGCACAGTTCACATGTATCTACTTTTCACAAATTCCAGATTTTCTAATTGCCACACACCCTCACATATATTTACACCATTTTCCTATTAACTGTTAACACAAGAAAAGGAAAAATTGAATGTTAAACTTGGGGGTTCAATGTTTGGAAATCTGAGAATGTGTTTACTGTTTTCAGTTTCAATTCCATGTAACACACACACCCTCTCATGCTACTCAGTTAACAGATTTTACACACACCCACTGTCACTTGTTAAACTCTCACATATACTCACCATATCACCTACACACTCTACACACATACATGTGCCTTGTTTCCATGCCCTTCTTTATGTGATGTATGTTATAATGTGGCCTATGTCTAATGTGCTATTTATATAAATTATATATATTATTAATGTATATATGTAAATGTGTGAGAATATACATTAGTGTGAAATAGACTATGTATGTATACCTAAAATTGACTTACTAAGCCTAGATTAGACTAATTGACCAAGATTTACCAAACCCTAACTAGTTTGACCTAATTTGACTAGAGTTGACTTTTAGAGTTGACCAGAGTTGACCAAGAGTTGACTTTGGTCCAGACTGACCTAGAAACATGTAGATGCATTGTATTCTTCAATTGTAATTCCCTTGTATACATCATGACTTGTGTTGCTCTAAATAGGACTCAGTTACCTCGCTTCGGACTTTATTTTTCTCAGGGACATTCGGATCTCAGGCGAGTACATTCTCTGATCTTTTCATACTTGCTAGGACCTACTTTCATGCTCTAGATTACTTTACTTGATACTGACACGTGTTATCACGGATTAGTACTATATGGATCTTATCGTGCGATATTATCTCCTTCGCGGATACATCGGGTATTTCATGTTCGTGTACTTTATCATGGGCATCGTGTACTCCTTGTGTTCATGTTATTCGTGTACATATCGTATAAATCGTGTGAACTCGTGTACTCTCATGTGCCCACATGATCATCGTGTGCATCTTTACTTCGTGTGCAATAACGTAACTTGATTGGATCCTTGTGTATTGATTGGGGACGGGGGAGTAGAAGTGGTTATGTGATCAATCCAAATCGTGTGAACCTCTCTATATTATATGGTGTGCAATATCGTGCTGTTTACATAACCGTCTTGTGCTCTGAATCACTAGTCACTTACAGTTCTTACTTATCATATATATATTTCCAGTTTATAAATATCTTTCTTATTTTCGTGTACATCTTCTTACAGTTCATGTATCTTACTCTTCTGCATGTTTTTACCTTCCTGCCATGATATGAATTGTATGAGATGTATTGTGCTCGTTCCTGTCCTGACTGGACCTGTTGAAAATATTACAGATGACGCCGAAGATTTCTGTCCTACATACTACGGAGCAGCCCTAAACGACACTTGCGAGCTGGACTCTCAGGAGGACCCAGCTCTAGCTGATAACATCACCCCTACTGCCTAGACTAGTTTAGTTAGGCTTTATCTTACTTATGTTGTCTTTGGGATTTGAGTTGTACTATATTTTGTTATTGTGTCATTTAGACACTTAGACTTATTTCCCCTTCTGTTTGTATCTTCCTTGAGCTTTCATCTATGATATCGTACTATTTCTGCCTTAGTTGTGATTGAGACTGTATTCTGTATTGTCACCTCCACTCGGAGTGTATATACTGTACTTGTACCTTATATTGTTAGATGTTGTGACCTAGGACAGCGTTCTACCGCCGACACTGCGGCGTAGGCTGGACGTACCCACTTCTCGTGCCCTTACTCTAGGGTACGGGTCGTGACAGTAACTTGACCTGACTTGATGCTGTTGTGACGGCTAACTTGACTTGTATAACCAACTCTGACACCGTGGGTGTTCCTGCTTGCCTGCTTGTGAAATCGACTCGTCTCGTCTTGCATCATGTCTAGGACGTGACTCCCTGGTTTCCCACGGTCAGGGATTCATACTGAACATGGATTAGGCTAATGACTAGTTCTAACTGTAGTTCATGGAGAATTTCTAGTCAGAGGCAATCTTGTTATCTGGGCACTTTAATTGGACTTGTAGCTTGCCGACGAGTAGAGCACATTTCTAGCACACTGTCATGTGTTGCATCCTCTAAGTCACCTAAGGGTATATCGTCTCCTGGGCGATGTACCCAACCATACTCTCACCCCGCAGAAGGATAACTGGATGGTCTGCAGGGCTTGGGACTGGAAAATTCTCATTGCATCTTGTTAGTAATTAGGCTTGTGATAACCCTAGTTAGTTCAAGTAGTAAGCCGTAGTATTTGCTTGGACGCTTGTGAATAGATGATGTCTAGCCCTGTCTAAGTCTTGTCTAGTCCCTGTACTTGGTACTCCTGAGACGATTGTTTTACTTATCTTTAACAATAAATGGATAGAGACAAGTGTTATTCAGGCAAAAGGTTACAACCCGGTCCTTGTTTGGTTTATGGGTTGTAATCTGGCTTCCGGAATGGTTCCATGTCCCTAGTCGTTTATTGTCCTGTTGTACTTTTATTACTTGTACTTTCTTCTAATTTTTTATGTTCTGATATGCTGGTTTTGTTCTTATTTCGTGGCCTCCTTTGTGGCACTTGCTCTTTCTGGGGTTTGACCCAGCTGGTTTTGTGTGGCCAGATTTTGGAGCAGCTCCCGAGGATCTACCGAACCTCCAGCCCGATGGTGGCGACTAGAAGGAACCCAGGCTACGAGTGGGTTTTCTATTTTGTTTCGCTCACTCTATTGTAAATTATTCTTTTTAGGCGTTTAGCCGACGAGCACCTGTTAGCTCGATGCACATTTACTTACTGTCTGCCTACGGGCTGTAAACATGATTAACAAATCCTAGGGTTGATCATGTATGACTTAACTCTTGCTAGTCCTTGCATTTTGTACGACTAGCTTCATGATCAGCTGATATGTAATATTTGGGACACCTTTTATTGTATATTTGGTGGTCAAACATCTTGTAATTGTATTACTTGCTTGAGATTGAGACAGTAGGCTTGACCTTAAGAGACTGTTGGCTTGTAGTAAACCCTTATATTTAGACAGCCGTGACCGTATAACGAGATGGACTTCATTTCATTATACGTAGCTGGCTATGTTCGCCCCCGCTCTCTAGTACGCTGGTTCTGGGGCGTGACAAAAACCAACCCTCTAAATTGATTTTCTATGCATATTAGTTAGTTTTGAACCCATATTATCCACCCCCATACGTGTACCCCATTTAGATTCAAATTTGAGGTCATTTGGAGCTCTCTTGAGAATTTTAGATATGTGTCTTGTGTCCTACTTGATAGATCCCAAATTAGGACACCCCATGTGTATGTATGTATGATAACAGTTTATATAGATATTTAAATTCAGTTTTAGAATGGTTGGAGAGTGGATTTATCTTAGTTAGGATGGTTAGAATGAGTTTCATTTGGATACCTATGTTGGTATCCAGATATCTTGGCCTACATGTGTTTCTTTTGTCCAAAACAACTCAAATTCGTCATAATATTCATCCACGTTTTTATTAACCAAAGCAACTTAGAAATGTCATAACTTTTAGCTTAGAACTCCGATTAATCTCCTATTTTTTTAAAAGAACCGTATCGAAGTTAGCTTTCCAAATATATATTTTAATAAGCCAAATTCTTTCTAGGACTTTATATAGAATTATTTGAGTGTCAGTTGTACGAAAGACGAACGCGTTTCGGTATTTTCACGATTCCGGGAGCTTCCAGACACGAAAATGCGATCCGTTTAAAGTTTTCGAAAGCTAACACGAAGGACTACAAAATAATTTAATCCTAGAATTTAGTGAAGGCCCAATTGGTGTAGTATTGGTTTTAAGTAGAAGAGTGACTATACAACATAGACATTTTGTGTAACCTATGAGCCTATGTAGTATGGATATTAAATGAATGTAGAGTTTGTATTACATGATATGTCAGATGAATGAAATGATCTATATATGATATATATCCTCTTTACAAATATGTATATATATGGTTGAATGCAAGCATGTATAAATACAATTAATGTAATTTATATAAGCAATGCATAAATGCATGAATGAATGAATGATATACAATGTATGCATGAAAGTATATAATGAATGCTAGATATGAATGCAAGATATACATGTAATGATAGATATGAATGCATAATGTATAAATAATATAATGCAATATATAATGATATCATGTATGGTAATATAGAATATATGATGCAAACATGTATATGTCCACTGTTTTTCCTTTTCCTTACATTTTTCCTTCCTTCTCTTTCCATTTCAGTTTTTCCCCTTTTTCCCTCTTCTATTTTTACATGTTGTATACAATGTATATAATGTATAGATACATGTAAGTATGTAATATGCATGAATGACATGTATGTAATGAAAATAAGTATATGCATGCAATTTAATGATATGTGAATGGATATAATGCATGAACTGGAGTATGCATGTATATGGGATGTGAATGAATGATATATATATGTGTTAAGGTAATATAATGTATGTATTCACATATATTTTGAGTTAAATGTATGATTTTGTATGCATATATTATATGTATGTATGTATGCAGGAATGAATGTAATATAATGTAGAGTATGCATATATGAATATAATGTATGCAAGTATATAATATGTTCAAATATGTATGTATATATATATGTATGTATGTATAGGTGCATGAATGAATGCAAGTATGCATATATGATATATATATAGGCATGTATGCAATGTATGTATGTATACATGATATATATGTATGCATGTATGCAATATAAGTATGTATGTACGCATTTCTATAAACTGAGTTAAACTATAACATTTTACACACATGCATTCATACACCCTTTGATACCATGTATCTCATGTCACATACACCTACCTATCACTAAATCTGGGAACATTAACACATATCCTTTCACACACATGCCAAACACACACATACTCACTTACTCTTTTACCTCTCTTTCTCTCTCTCTCTCTCTCTATATATATATATATATATATTTTTTTTTTCTCTCTCTCTCTCTCTCTATATATATATATATATGTAAAAAAATATATATATATATATATGTATATATGTATGTGCATATATATAGCTTTCTTATATATATCTATGTATATGAATATGTGAATGTGAATATTATATATACATTATATTACTAAGTTTGTATGCTTTGTCATCTTATGGTTTAGTTTTGTGCTTGGTTTAGCAAGTGACTTAGGCTATGAGTTAGTAGCTATCTTGGATACTTGATTTGCATATACTTAGTTTGTTTAGACCTAGAATTGACTAACCTAGACTAGTTGACCATTGTTGACCCAACACTAGCTAGTTTGACCACAGTTGACTAGAGTTGACCTAGTTTGACTCTATAGTTGACCAGAGTTGACCAAGAGTTGACTTTGACCTAGATTGACTTAGACTCATGTAGATTGCATTATAATTTTAATTACCATATAAATTGAACTCTTTATAACCTGTGTTGCTATAACTAGGACTCTGTGACTCCAGTTGGCCATCTTTTTATATCAGCTGTTCAGGATATCAAGCGAGTACATTCTCTGACCGTTTCATACTTACTAGAACTTATATTCCTGCTCTAGATTACTTTACTTGTATGCTATCACGTTGGTAACACGGATTGGTACTATATAGATCTTTTCATGTGATGTTATCTCCCTCGGGAGCATCAGATACATCATGTCATGTGCGTTTCAATTTTATTATGTATTCTTGTGCTTTCACCATTCATGTGCACTCTCGTGATTCATGTACTCTCATGTTCACGGAGCCCCCATGTTTATATTCATGCGCGCCCATTTATGGGCACCCATGTGAAATCATGTAGAATAACAAAACTTGAACGGATCCTTGTATACTGATTGGGGATGGGGGAGTAGAAATGGTCATGTAAAAATTTCCAAAGTATTATAGCCATATACAAACTCTTATGTTTATTATCAAGCCGTTCATATGTCTATCTTGTACTCTAAATCACTAATTCACTATTAGTTCTCTACTTATAGTAGATATTTCCGTTACAGTTATCTCTTTTATTTCATGTACATTCCTTCAGTTATTCATATATCTTTCTCTATTGGATGTTTATTATCTTCTGACATGATATGAACTGCGTGAGATGTATTCTGCTCGTTCCTGTCCTGACTGGACCTGTTGAAAATATTACAGGTAACTTAGAGATTCACAGCTAGACTAGAGGACCAGTAGAGCTTGGAGTAGATTGTTAGTTTATGGTTTATTTTTCTCTGTTGGAACTTGTATTGTAATAAGTTGAGATTTGAGTTGTATTTGAGATTATTTGAGATATTATTATTTTAGAAGTTTATTTAAGTTATTGCTTTGAGTTTAGTATAGACTTCTGTGTTATCCTATCGTGCTAGGACTATTATTTAGTTTCATTATATCTATACTTGTCTTCCGTTCGGAGTTGAGATTTGACAAGTATATTATATAATTGCGTGAGTTGTTGATTAGATAGTAACCTAGAATAGCGTTCTACCGCCGACACTACGGCGTGGGCTGGACGTACCCACTTCTCGTGCCCCTACACTAGGTGCGGGTCATGACACACCTGAGCCTGAGCCTCCTGCTACTCTTGACTCCATCCAGGCGATATTGTACGATCGCTTCCGTTTGGAAGACGACCGCTGGACCCAGTTGGACTACCGTACCACCCTTTAGATGAGTGCTATCAGTAACTTGCTACACGACCTCTAATACACCTTGGCCACCCAAACTAATATGTCATTCCCTATGGTACGTGACCTTTCTTGCGAAGGTTATCGTATTGACGAAACATGGGTCAGGCGGTATCTGGACCCGAACGTGATATTTGTTGACCCTCGTCGCTTTGCCAACGATCCTTCAGACTCTGCTGGTCCATCCTGTGCTTCAAGATGGTCGTGGTTTATTACCTGCTAATGCTGATAATGTTAGGCTGTAGTTTCATTATGCTTTATGTAGTAGTTTTACAACTTTGAGTTATAGTATTTTTATTTCCTTCATGCATTGTATCTTTTTCAAAACTATGCACTTTGGTTTAGTATTGAGGTATAAAACTGCGAGTAATTTCTTTCTCTATGGTTATGGTTCCCAGTTGTGTTATTGCATGTATTCACTTTGTCTACTTTTATGGGAGAGCCATTATTTCATTTTGCTAAATGACAAGGGGGGAGAATACTTGATATTTGCTTTAGGAATACTTGATATGTGGTTTGAGCTTCTATATATATTATATTGTGCTTGCTTGGATTAAAACTTATCTCAGAACATATCTATTGATGGGGGAGCCGACATGTTCATCTACGGGGGAGCTATTATCTTTATTCCATGTGCCCAAGTATAGATGTTGCGACATACAAATATTGTATTTTTTGTCAATTATCAAAACGGAGGAGTTTATTGGCCCAAACTGGATCGCAGTCAACCTAATCTTGATAATTAACAAGGCGATATCTTTTATAATCTAACTTGACATATCAAGCTCCATCAAGCTCTAAAATAGAACATCATCACATATCAGTTCAAGACAGACAGCATCGACTATTGCTTCGATAGTGCTGCTGTTACTTGTACTATGAGTCTGTATTTTTACTTTTTACTGAGTCTAGTCTATTGTAAGTTGAGTCGTACTGAGTATCTCAACCCTAGACTTAATACCCAAAGCTCTACCAAACAAACTCCAAAACTTGCCAAGCCCACATAGCCCATTTGAACTTTTCGTCCCCTAGGAGATAGAGTTCAGGCCGAAATCTGCCCCACACAGAGTTTGGGCCGAACTCTGCCCGCTTTAAATTAGGAGCTAATTTTTAGGGCTTGCTGGCTGCTGGTTGTCCAATGGCTAAATATTTGAAATTTTGGGACAGAGTTCTGGCCGAACTCTGCCTCTCTGTACTAGTATATATAGGCATTGATTTATCTCATTTTTAATCATCCAATCTTCTCATCCTCTCTTCTCCTATAGCCTATACATTCTAGAGCTTATTCTTCTCATCTAACTAGCTACAAAACTTTCTAAGCCCCCAAGGTGCTCACTTGGACAATTCCAAGTTTTACCATCCGCGAATCTGTAAGAAGTTGGCGTGCTCTTCTGAGTAAAGGCACGTGGTTGTATGCTATTTCACAAATAGTGGATTTGAATTCTGAGCAGGAGTTCTCAGGCCTGGACTAGTCCTCTATGAGCGAAACCAGGTTAAAAACTGTTGTGTCTGCGTATGCTTCTCTGATCTCTATCTATATTTCGCACTTATACTCTGATTATTATTTTTGTTAGTTGGACTTGAATAGAGTTAAATTTTTGATTGGGTATTATCGACACATACTCTATTCACCCCCTCTACAGTCGCTTATACGTACTTCAGAAAGTGCACAAGCTCAGAAGGCAAAAATCTTTAAAGGTTTATGGGTTGTCCTTTTTAGGAATGAGGATCAGGTTAGCACAGGATATCGATTTGGGGTATATAACTCCCTAGATGAAAGTAGTCACTGCCTCGTGCATATCCGCCAATATGATGTCCCAGCAAGATATAAAGAAGACTCCAGTAAATCCATAAGGTCCGGGAGCACTATGCTCATTTAGAGCCCGCTTGGCATCTTTGACTTCAAGCTTGGAAGAAAGTAGTTGCAGCTGGGTATTGTCTGTATCTTCGATCAAGCGAGGGACCGCTTCAAGGAATTCTGCGTCTATGATGATGGCTCCTTTGGTGAATAACTGGGAGTAAAAATTCGCAACGGCCGATTGGATACCCCGCTGCTCTTTGAGAATGTGTCTGTTCTCGTCAGTGATCTGGTGTAGGTTGAGTTGTTCTCTGTGCCCCTTGACACAGGAGTGGAAGTAGTTGGAGTTTCTGTCGCCCTCGATGTCCCAAGTCAGCCTAGCATTTTATTTCCATAAATTCGCTTCAACTTTCAGTCGAAACTTCAGCAGCACCTTGGTGAGGTTGAGGGAGGTCCGAGCAGCTGGGATTTGTCGATAGCGAATAGAATCTCCGCATGAGTAATGCCATCCTCGGCAATACAGACAGCTTGGAAGATGTCACCGAATGCTTCCTTGCTCCAAACAATGAGAGCTTTTCTGGTTGCTTTGAGTTTAGTAGCCACATTGACGAGGGGGACGGTAGCTTCGATGCTACTCTAGGCGGCTGCCACGATGTTTCTGAACAGAGGATGATGGCTCCAAAAGTCGAGGAAACGAAATCTTTTCTTGATTTGGTTCGATTTGCTGTTGATTTCAATGAGGGGGAGTGATCTGATTTAGTCGCATTGAGATGCAATAGGTTGGTGTTAATCTCCTTGTCTAACCATTATGAGTTGATGAGGGCACGATCAAGGCGGGAGTATTGCCTCCGAGCGCCTTCCTGCATAATGTACCAGGTGAAGGCACTGTCGGGGATCTGAAGGGGGGACAGGTGGGCGCTTAATATGAAGTTGGTGAAATCTTGCATGGCCGATGGTGGGGGAGGTTGTCCACTAGACTTCTCCTCTCTGCAAGTAACAACGTTGAAGTCACCAACAAAGAGCCAAGGGAGGTTGATGTGGTTTTGATGGATGTCCCTCATGGTGGAACTGGGATTCCCAGGACCCTTACTTTGTTGTGTGTATTGATCGATAGAAAGTTAAACAGATATAATATGTGTTCTAACCCTTCATAGGCAGAAACTAGGGTTCACGAATTATACCTGTGGCGGGAAGAACACAAGTAGTTCCTAACAATCTCAAGCGGATGACCCCAAGATCTTCTGCACATATTCCTTCCTCGAGTTGGACGTCGTGTGGGCGACGATCTCCCAACCTTTTTTTTCTCCTTAGCAGCCCTCTCTTTCTCTCCTTAAGTGAATCACGAATTTAGAGAAAGCTTCAGATTTTGAATCAGTAATATCGCAGCCAGAGAATAGAGGATATATACAGGCTACGGCAGGGACCATGAGAAGAGATTAGGGTTAGGCCTCCTAACGGATCTGGATATCCCGTGTTCAGCCCGAACACGCAATCCAGGCCCATTAACAATAGCTTGGTCCATTAATGAGCTATTATTGCACTACCTTCCTAATCCCAAATTATTTTTGTGGGCTCCTTTTATTATATGCTTGTTTGGCTCCCCATGTTAAGGTATCGAATGTCCGTCGATCAAATTAAGTTACTGACAACTATATTGATTCGACATCTTTTATCCTTAAGTAGTATCGCTCAACTTTATTTGTCATGTCGGATATAATCCACCTGTAGGATTTACATGACAATCCTTATGAGCTCCTTAAGGGGAGATTATAAACCCGATGTATCGGGACATAGATTCTATTTATAATCAACAGCCCATCATACATACAATGTTATTACCCAATTTATAGAGGTTCTTAACCCATAATGAATCTCACTCTTTCATGAGTCAAAGTAATACATACTGCATATACATGTCAGTTATTATATCCGGATTAAGAGCACAAGCATCCATAATAACAGAGGTGTTTGTTCTCTTATGTAGTCAGTACAAAGAGAACAACATCAAGTGGTCATGTTCAATACACACAAAGTGTACTAATGTAAACCTATAGTCAAGATAGACTAATACCATATTACACTACAACCTTTCCAATATATTGTCCAAGTCCATCTAGGTTGTGAACTATTTATATATTCCATAGGGAAATGATAATATGATCTTCTGTGTGACACCACACACCATATTATCTACAATATAAAATATCAGACTTTTGCATTATTACTTGCAACAAATACAATATGCAAATATTTGCCCATATTATTCTCATTCAAAATTTAAGGAAATAAGGTTACTACAAAAGTGATGCTTTTAGTATATAATCGTAACACCTCAGGATGTCCCAGAGCTGTTTGCATTCTTGGATGTCGCAGCTGCCATGAATAGCAGACAAGAGAGAATGGGAATGAAGCATGAGGAGTTCCACCCAATACGAGAGCGCCTTCCTCGAGTCATGAATGATGCTGAGCTTCACGTCGGCTTCGAAGAGAATCCAGATATCGTGAAAACCGGCGACATCGGAGGGGAATCCTAACAGCATCTAGATGGACTTGAGTTTCTTTTGGGGGATTTTTGAATCAATAATCACTAAGATGTTAATTCTGTTGATTTTCGTGAGACAATTTAATCTTCTCAAGGTAGGCTTGTTCGAAGGCCCCTGATATTCCAAGAAAGGATGTTAAGCATTAAGGATGCTAGGGAGGGGGATTTGCAGAGTTTTATGGCAGACCTAGTGGTCAAGGAGGTGACCTCTTTGATGCTTCTGTTGTTGGATTTTTTGTAAGTGGCAGCAGCCTATCCGTCCGCCTTGGTGGCTCTGTCTTTGGATTGGTCGACTATCTCCTCGATCGGGTGCATTTAGACTTCTCCTACAGTTTCGACCAAGGCTCTGAAATAGCTGTTGGTGCTGGTAAAGCCGACTATGATGGCCTGATTCATCCTGTCCACAGGGGCTTGGCCTATTTTTGCCAGAGGTTTCACTCGAATGGTAGCCATGTTTTAGAAAGTAGAGGGGGTTTGTGGGACGGCGGGTTGGGGGTTGCCTATCGATATCGAATTGTGCTCCGTGGCCACAGGCTTCGCTGATATCTCTGTCTCCCATCCAGGGCACTGCTGATTTCTATTTATTCTTCCGTACTGTGTGCTCCAGTATACACCTCCATGTTAGAAGATGACCGGGTACTGGTCACCTCGTTGGGGATATCATCCTCGTTGCCAGGGGCACCTCTAGTTTCAGATGCCTCAGGTGTGGGGTTACCCTCATATTCCTTGTCGGGGAAGGTAGCCTCCATGGTCTCTCCGGTGTCTTCTGAGTCAAGGATGTCAAATTTGTTGTTTAAATTTAAGCCTAAAAGCGATGTGGGACAGGAAATTCTTTCCTGGGGGTGGCTTTCTAGGGTTGTTTTTGGCTGCGAGCATGACTAGCACTGGCATCAAAACGAAGGTGGGAATTGGGCAATGGAAGGATAGGTGACTTGTGGCTTTGACGTGATTGATTGGGGGCAACTTGTCGGAGCGCTTTTTTCTTCAATTCTGGGTGGGCTCTGAAGCATTGCTCGGTGGAGTGGCCTCGCATGTGGTAGTGCTTACAGAAGATGATGTTGTTATCATAGATAATTTGTTGTGTGTGCGTCTTATTCCCGAGCGATATTTGAATGAAGTTGGGAAGCTCCTTCGATAGATCGACTTCTATGCACATTTTGGCATAATTTGCTTTGGAAAGGTTGTGAATTTCGTCTGCCAATGCCACGAAGGTCCACAGGGAGTTGGCTATCCTTCTCATAGCAGCAGGGAGAAAGCACATCAGCGACAAATATGGGAGGAAAATCCAGACTGACACGATCACCGAGTCTTTTTTAGTGTTAAAGTCTTGTGACCATTTCTCAATTTTCATGACATGAGAGTCAATTCTGCCAGTGCTTCTAGCCTATACGTTCATGTGGTCACTTTCTGAAGAGAGGGAGAGAAGTAAGTATTTAGGGTCCAATGGGGCAACCTGTAATCGGAGGTAAGACCCCATGTAGCTATGACTTCTTGTATACTGGACAGCTTTGGGCACCCGGAAGGGAATTTGAGGATAAAGGTGAGGGCGAATTGCTCAGAGAGAGTGGTCGTTTCCTTAGGCGAGAACTGAATGCTGATGTCATGCACTTCAGACGGGGAATATAATTCCAATTCCGGAAGATCAACATCAAGAATGATAAAGGTGTTCTTCTTGGCACGGTCAGGCCTCACCATATCGGCAAACGAGCAGTTGGGACGGGAGAGGGGTCATGTCTATGCGTCCGACTGGGGCATAGACCCGGCCGAGAGAAGCGCCAAGTGAGGCTGCACGGAGAGGGATGGCTCAGGAGAGAGGCACGAAGAAGGGGAGGATGTGCCGACTGGGAGGTGCACTGATGTAGATGGCACGGCATTTGAGGAGGTAGTAGAAAGGCAGGCGCCTGAGGGGAGCATAGCAGGAATGAGAGGCATCTGCGCCAAAGTTCCATGAAGCAAGGTGGCGCAGGACAGACCGTACTCTAAGAGGGGAAGAGTAGCGCCAAGGGGGGCAATGGGGTCTGCACAATCCAAAGATACTAGACGTGCACCACCATAAGCCTGCGAGAATGAGCTCGCGCCAATCAACGCTAGATAGGGGTGAGGCCGCTCCAAAGAAACTGGGCACGCGCCAATCGAAGCCAGTACAGATGAAGTCATGCCAAATAGCACCAGGGGGTGAGCGCAACTCACAAGGGTAGGGGGCCGCGCCATCCACAGGAAATGAGGCAGAGTTCAAAATTTGAAAGCTTGAAGAAGAGCGATAATGCGGATGGCCCGGGGGGAGGAACCTCTAGCACAGAAGCAGGGGCTGACAGGACCGCAGTAGGGAGCTGACAGGTCCTATCATGCGGAGCCGGTAGGATGGCCACTGACGACAGAGGGGGCAAGCGGGACGGGGACCAGACGAAGAGTGGCAGACAGGAGGAGAACCCCCTGGAGGGGGGATGATCCGACAAGGACGATTGTAACAACAGAGGTGAAGGAAAGGGAGGCGCCTCTACGCCGAGCACGCCGACGGGAGGGTCAGCAGAAGGAAGGGGATCTGGAGAATGGGTTGAGGGATAAAAAATTAGGGAGGCGGAAGGCGGAGTCAGGGAGGGGAGGGGCTGGTGGGAGACCAAGTAGCGTCAGCAAATCGGGTGGCCAAGGGGCCGCCCGAGATAGGAAAGTCGGTGGCTGAAATGCCATGGAGCCAGGACGTGGACACAGAACGTCATTGAGGGGGCGCCGGTCTCCACCGACGATGACTCCGTCGCAGGAGGCAAACGAAAGGACCCTAGCCGGGAGGGCGGCGATCACATGGGGCTGATCGCTCCAGAATCGCACGAGAGGGAGCAGACCATATATATATATATATATATATATATATATATATATATATATATATATGAAAATTTATGTTAATATTATACGCACCTGTACCGCACCCAGCTCAACCGAGCTTAATTTCCTCATAAAGAATTAATGTGCCATCCCCATGGCTCGAACACGCAACCAAATGAAGGAATTGACTCCCACTTAGCCCCTTGGACTAGAACAGAAACAACACTAAGGGGATTGCATTGATGCGGGTGTAGGTATTTTGGAAGAACAGAAACAATACTAAATATGAAGATAACCTCCTTCATCATCTAGTAGCTGATTAGGGAGGTGGATCGGTAGATTGACAAGAGGAGTAATACTAGGGGTTAGGCTACAGGGATTGCATTGATGCGGGTGTTTGTGTTCATTGGTGGTGGTATACGTTTTATTTTGGTTATACTTGTGGAGTTGCATTTTGTTTTGTTTTGGTTTGGTTTAGTTTAATGTGGGTCAATGTGTTAGCTGAGGCGGGCGGTCTAGTTTTTGGCCCAGGCCCGGCCTGGTCAAACACAGTCTGGGCCGGCCCGAGCCCGGCCAACGAGTTGGACCGGCTCATCATGAGTGTAATGTCCCGTTTCGCTTAGTTCAGCCGGAGGAATCGAAATGTCAACGACGTTCGGACCTAGCCATGCAACGGCTTGCTCGAAGTCCCGCTCGATCGAGGAAACTCCTCGTTCAGGTGGGTGGCTTCGGTGAACTTGCCTCAGCTTTGCCTTCATACTAATTAAACAAAAGTTTTTATTGTACTAAATAGGCTTGATAATAAAATAGATGAACCCACATAGCTAAGAGAATAACCCCCCTCTGAGTCGGATGGAGTTAGACATTGGAAAGGTTCCTCGGTTGGCTTAGAAATGTGCACGACGTGCTTTCAAATTGACACTCGATCCTTCGTCCCGTGGCTTGGGAGAAGGAAAAGTTGGTTTATGTTGCCACAAGGCTATGGACTTAGCAAAGCCGTAGGCATCGCACGACATAAATGTTTAATAAAGCATGCACTGTCCCACCATCCAATGCTTGTTATAACATAATTGTCCCACAAGTTTCAATGCGCATTTCGATGTTGCAAGGGTTGGCATAGCCTTTGTTCGGTCCCATGGTTCTACGGGTTGATATAGCCACATGTTCCCATGGTCACAAGGCTCGTCATATAGAATATGACTTGGGCGATAGTATCGCATAGAAAAATCGGTTTAAGGCACGTGACACGGTTGGTCTAATGAAAAGTAAGCCATGGTCTATGGCACTTTAGAAGAACACGCCTTGTTCAAATTGAGCAGGAGGGCTATCAAAATAGTCGTTCCTGAGTTAAATCAGAAAAAGATATGGTAACCCTGGAAGTCAAAATAATATGGCAACACACTGTAGGTCAGTCGCCGAAAAGAGATATATTGTACGTAGGTCAGTCGCCGAGGCAATCCCTGGTTTGGGCTCTACAAAGGAGTTTTGAAAAGTAAAGAAATGAAACAAAAGAAGAAAGTTGTACGGTCAGTTAGGCCATGCATTTACGTAGGATGACTTTGCCAAGAATTTACCGTAGGATGGCCTTGCCGAATGACTCGGACGCCTTGAACTAAGTGCTGCAAGTGCGAATAGGAGTATTATTGTTTGGGAACTATAATTCCAATACTTACATTGACTTTAGCCTGGAAAGATGGCCTAGCGGTTAGGCAAGACGTCCCTGTTTCGAGAGGTTGCATCAATATGATTGATTTTAGGATTGATAGGATGAATCAAATATATAGAATTACATTCACTATCAGGAGGCTTGGCTGAAATGTATATATTTCGGGGACGCCTTAAGTATGTGCAAGATCCAACAAAGTGAAATGTTGAATTCAAGTAAGGCTAAGGAATAAAATGGTATCGAAGATGTTGAAATAGTGTGTTCCAAAGAAAATATTGATGGTAGCGTGATCGTTGGATTCAAGGTGAACTTGAATGTTTATTGATCGGATGGTTAGCCCTAAAACTAAGTTGTCCCTGTGCGCGACAAGCATAACTTATCCATGTTTGAGATAGGTCGAAAGGTGTGTACCCAGTAAGTTTCGAGGATAAAACTTTTTTTGAGTGGTGTATAATGTAATGTCCCATCCCGCTCAGTTCAACCGGAGGAATCGAAATGCCAATGGCATTCTGACCTAGCCATGCAACGGCTTGCTCAAAGTCCCGCTCGGCCGAGGAAACTCCTCGTTCAGGTGGGTGGCTTCGGTGAGCTTGCCTCAACTTGGCCTTTACACTAATAAAATGAAAGTTTTTATTGCACTGAATAGGCTTGATAATAAAAGAGACTAACCCACATAGCTAAGGAAATAATCCCACTATGAGTCGGATGGAATTAGAACATGGAAAGGTCCCTCGATTGGCTTAGAAATGTGCATGACGTGCTTTCAAATTGACACTCGATCCTTCGTCCTGTGGCTTGAGAGAAGAAAAAGTTGGTTTATGTTGCCACAAGGCTATGGACTTAGCGCAGCCATAGACATCGCATGACCTAAATGCTTGATAAAGAATGCACTGTCCCACCATCCAATGCTTGGCATAGCATAATTTTCCCACAATTTTCAATATACATTTGCATGTTGCAAGGCTTGGCATATCCTTTGCTCGGTCCCTTGGTTCTATGGCTTGATATAACCATATGTTCCCATGGTCTCAAAGCTCATCATATAGAATATGACTTGGGCGATAATGTCACACAGAACACAAATCAGTTTAAAGCACGAGACACGGTTGGTCCAATGAAAACTAAGCCACGGTTTATGGAACTTCAAAAGAACACGACTTGTTCACATTGAGCAGGAGGGCTATCAAAATAGTTGTTCCTGAGTTAAGTCAAAAAAAGAGTATGGTAACCCTGGAAGTCAAAATGATATGGCAATACTAAAAAATATGTCGGGACTATAGGTCAGTCGCCGAGAAGAGATATGTCGGGATTGTAGGTCAGTCGCCGACGCAATCCCTGGTTTGGGCTCTACAAATAATTTATAAAAAGTAAAAAAGTAAAACAAAAGAAAAAGTCGTACGATCGGTTAGCCCATGCATTTACGTCGAGTCAAGATGTCATCGTAGGTACGTGGTCAGGGAGAACTTGTGCACAAGGTTTTGTGTCCTCGATTCGGTAGCCTGGGGCAACAGGACCGTATCTGCTTATGAGGGAAGCAAGATAGTTAGGCAAGAATATGCCACGGTGATTCGAAGACTTGAGCAGGGCTAGCTACCCTTGGCTGTATGGGTTTTGTCTGCACCATCTACATGTCCAAGATGGCTTGAATTGCCAGTGACCTATCATATAGATAAGTTATTGTGCTGAGCGGTAATCTACATACATGGTGTCGATTGAATCAAAAGAAGTGCACGCATGGCATGAGTGTGTCAAAAAAGTATACACGGCTGTAACACCATTATGGAGGCCAAGATTTGGCTAATCAAAGAAACGTGCTTCGACATGAAATGTGGCGTTGTGTTTGAGTCATCAATATAAGTTCCACAAGTCAGGATTGATTTGTCTCGAGTTAAGTCAGGAAGGGACATAAGGCAAAGTTTGATTTTGTTATATTGAATTGTGAGGCACGGCCTCGATGTTTGAAGCACGGACAAAGTCGATGGCATGACCAAGTTTTTACGTTTCAAATATGGGCTAAAAGGAAAGCACGAGTTGATAAGTTGATGATGTTGGCACAAGAAGGGTCTAGAGGAAAAAGTGATAAGTAAGATTTTTATGTGACATATGATGATGGCCTAGAGACACAAAATAGGCTAAGAGTCCATGTCCTAAAACTGAACCTAAAGGAAGATTAGAAAGACTATCGAAGGGATATTTTTGCACAAATAAAATGAACGTGTTAGTTTTATATGGATGGGCGAGGCGCTCACACCACCAGTACGATTGGTACTGACCACCCAATAGTTTTTATGTACAGGTTACAAGTACTTGCTCGTCGAGGCAGAGCTCGCTTTGACGTGCTGAGGATGGAGTTCCTTGGCGTTTTGAGGCATGCGGACACATTGAAGTCTTCACCTATATGGGATATGATGTACATCGCCTTCTAAAGCATTCGCTGGTCTGTCATGTAGTATTTAGAAATGAGAGAGAGCTGAGTAACTTGTGAATAGAGAGAAAAGTGAGCTTGAGTGACTTATAATCTTGACCTCATGCCATAACTGCAATCTTTGTTTCAGAATCAATAAAGATCTATTTGCATAACTTGTGTTTGTTTTAACTTTCTGTTGGTGTTATACTGATTACTCAATGTCTTTGCTTGAGACTTCTGTGCGACGACACCGTCGCAGGCTGCTATAATTGGCGTTATTGAACCCGTCTTGCGTGAGCGCAACCTAGGCTCACGCAGCATCATGCCTTAGCGAGAACGATCGCTCCTCCGAGAGCAGGTTGTGACACCGGCTGGGTGCATAATTTTGAATCGATAGTCCGTCACGGCCCTGCTCGGGTTGATCGCGGGTCTGGGACGATTAAACTAAGTAAACTCGGTCGAGCCGATCCAGACCGGCCTGGTTCAGACCCGATCTGGCAATTTTTTTATATTTGAACCACCAAAAGACCGAAATGCACTCATTTTGAGGGCTATTTTATGACCATTAAAGAGTATTTTGGTTATTTTGCTAAAAATTCCTATAAACAGGCCATAAATATTTAAAATTATTCACACCAAATTTCCTTCCTCTTACAATATTTACAAGCAACCTATTGTGAAGAGGCTATTTAATATCATAGATAATGATCAACTACCACAGGAACCGTAAGATCAGCACACCGTAACCTCAACATGCACCGCAACAAGTGCTGGATTCAAATTCGAATATTTAGCATTATTTCAGCGGAGTTTACAATGAGAGTGAATGTGATGATACATAAAGAAGACACTCTACTAAAGTTCTTGTTGAATGTTGTAGGAAACGTAACAAATGGGACAATAGCTATGGTACAGGAAAGCTACACAAATATCTGAAAATTTGTATGGATTTCTAGTAATCCTGTATGAGTCATTAATTACAACTTATGTACTAAGTAATATTAGTACGAATCATTAATAAAATCTTGTATGAGTCATTAATTGTGTGTTATTAACTTTCAAATTATACAAATAAATTTGGACTTTAAATTTTGCGTGTTATAATTTTACAAATTTCAATTTTATAACATTTATATTTTTTTTGAAAAGTCAGATCGGCCCGTACCCAACCCTTTAGCGGTCAGGCCCAGGCCCGGTTTAGCCCAGACTGCCCAAGGCCGGGCCATGGTCTCTCTCTCTCTCTCTATATATATATATATATATATATATATAGTGCCTTCCCCCACGAGTAGACGGTGGAGCACGTCCTCTAATCTGGTGACCTGGCATCGCAGTTGTGGTCTAGCCTCAACATCAAGCTCTAGCAGAAACATCATCCCGGGGGCTTCAACGATCTCCTTGACAGCTGGGGTCGCTCTTACGGGCGTCAGATCATTGCAGCCGCCGGTATTTGGGTTCTGTGGAAGAATCAGAACAAGTTTAGGTATGAGGGTTGTCATTCCTTCCTCCCCAGCTGCATAGCGAGGTCCTCTGTCAGAGCCACAGAGTTCGAAGGCGCTGCTCTCACTCCGAGGACAGCTTTCGAGAAGCCTTGACCTAGCCTCCTCCCTCCTTCGCGAGGCTTTTGTTGACGTGTTGCGTCCTTTTGTCATTGTTCTTTTCTTTCTGGGCGCGTGGCGCTTTTACTTGTATATGCTTCGACATTTTGCGCCTGATACATCAATAAAGTTCCCCTTCCTAATATATATATTTATATATATATATATATATATATATATATATATATGCAAAAGACCTCCACCCTAGTGGTTAAGAGAGATGCATGCGGCCCAAGTGGTCGGGAGTTCGAGCCTCAGTGGAGGCGAGTTTGCCACAAGTACCCTTTGCTTCAATATATATATATATAAATATATATATATATAATCCAATGACCTCTAGAGTGAGACACATCCTCCCAAGAGATTGCAGGTTCGAGCAACGAAAAAAACACATTTTATTTCATGTGGAGGAATACTTGTGAGTACGGGCCAGCCATGTGTAGGAATAAATGTTTGTGCGGGCCGGATGAGGTGAGATACAAGTACTGGTGCGGGCCTTCGTGACGAACCTGATGCGGTGAGATACAAGTATGGGTGCGGACATTCAGACCGTGTTTATAATGTTAGTGCCGGGGCATAATTTTTTCGATAGAAAACAGAGAATATGAAACAATTGTAAAAACAATGTTCCAACGCAATACTTCTAGGAAGGTTGCACAATTATAACGAAGATATAAAAAGATATCGTTATGATATTACGAGAATCTAAAAAGCTTTCATAATCACAGCAGCGAAGAAGATGACAGGCGAAAGATGGAAGAAGGCCTGCTGGGGTGAATGATCACCGTTGCTCAAAGCATTATTCGCCCTACACGAACAGCTTCCAGGAACCAACAAGTTCGTCGGAGAACTTGGAACACTTCTGCTTTTCTGACTCCTCGGACGGACACGAACTCCCGTGCAAAAGCAACGCTGGTGCGACGCCTATCCTCTCTCTCTCGAAGGCTTACTGGAAGATCAGAACTGTGTTAAAGAACACTTCTGAATACTCTGTTTACTTGTGCTAAACAACACTCGTAAACATTTTGTGTTGGCTTCTCTTTCTATTCTGTAATGAGCCTTGAGAGAGAGGATGCCTTATATAGGCCCTGCAGCAACTGGTCGATTGCCACAAAGTTAGGGACGTGGTAATAACCACCCCGAACATGTAGCAACCGCCCAGAACATGCAAACGCACGTTCTGCTGCCAACTGCGCACACCCAGCGCTCCTTGCACTTAGTACGACAGAGCGCGCACTGAACTACGCACACTGCGCGTACTGTACGCACTGCACACACTGCACAACCAGCGTAACCAGCGCAACCCAGCACAACCCTGCGCAACCCAGCGTAACCCTGCACAACATAGCACAATCCTGCGCAACCCAGCGCACCCAAGCGCAACCTGAGCGCAACCTGGGCACGCACCTGTACAGCACAACTGGGCATGCGCATCTGGGCATGCGCAACTGGGCAGCACAACTGGGCTTACGCAACGTGACTACGCAAGTGGCTCGCGCAACGAGCGCAACTAAAGCGCACTATGCGCCTAGCGACGATGCTGACGTGCTAAGTGCAAAGTGCGCCAACAAAATGCCACATTATGCCTCATGAGCCCATGAGCCCGAGTCCGAGTCCAAGTCCGAGTCCGAGTCGCTAAGCCCCTACGGGGCTTAGCTCCTATGGAAATAAATTTCCCAAGAGCAAAAAGCATGAATGCTTTTATTGTTGATTTTTGCCTTTTTTTCATTAGAAAAAAAACCCCACATGGCAAAATCATGTGCACCTCCACACCACATGTGCATCTCCAATAATAGCAAAGCTAATATATAGAGATACAAACTCTTTGGCCTATCCGATGTGGGACTAAAGTTTCAAAATGAAAGGCCAAAACTCCAACAATCCAACAATCGCCCACATATCTCTATATATGGGTATAAGTGTTCCCCACAGTAACTGTCCATCATGCATTAGGAGAGATGTCGCTGACGACTTGAATCTTCCCGCATGAATTAAAATTCAGACTATAATACAAGAATGGACTAAGCCTTGAATTCTGTATCATAGCTGAAATTCTTTCTACTCACATAATGTACTTACATGTGCTTCTGGCTACACATTAAAGGCCCTGTGCCAGCCTGGTTTCAGTGTATAATTTTGGGCGTCTATAAGTTTACCCTCAAGAGACGGCCTGATATCTCTTTGTCCATACACTATAGGTGAGTTCATTATAAAGAGACATGGCATGAAGCGCTTTGTGCTTCCCTTGCGGTACTACGCCGCTATGACATGGCTTAAAGCCGAGGCCTTACCCCGTACCGGGAACCTCATCGTAGTATCATACTACTGTAGCATGAGGCAACCGCCCCTTTGTAGTGCCAAACTACCCAGCATGAAGCCTTAGGCTGCCGTGCGATGTTACGCCGCAACGACATGGCTTGTAAGGTCGAGGCTTTATCTCTAACAGGGTACCTCATCGTGGTGTCGTGCCACTATAACATGAGGAACTCCTCCTCTTTGTAGTGCTGACTATACCCCTCTTTATATTTAACATACAACATTAGGCTAACTGCCTATTTGCGGTGCTACGTCACTGTGACTTGGCCTGCAAAGCCGAGGCTTTATCCTATTACTGGGCAGTACCCACATATAGGAACCTCATTGTCGAGTCATCCCACTGTAGCATAGAGTTTTACTCCTTGTAGTGCTGCTCTACCGTGCCTCCTGTAAAGCACACCAGGCATTCACTCTGCCTGAGAACTCATTAAGGCAATTAAGCCAACCTTCCCACAGAAACCATTTTTCGCAGAAAACAACAGTAGACAACAGTGGTTATAGGTCCGTAACCTCTCCATGCCCAATAGAACATGTACCCACCGTTCCTGATATTCTTTCGATTAGTGGTCCTCCCTTGAACCAAAAGCTAGATGCCTAGTAGATAAATCTTTGAACTAATAGCATAAAACTTTATTGTAGGAATACAATAATACAATATCAGAATGCCTTCAAGCCCATTTTACAAGATGTGTCATCGACCAGCTGGCGCTTGAGGCCCTCGGTGAACAGATCCGCCAGGTTCTTCTGACTCCGAACATCAATAACTGTAATAACACCTCTCTTGATAAGTTCGTATACTGTCCTATGCTTCAACCGTACAGTCCTCTTCTTCCCGTTGAAGAGGTCATTTGATGCAACCGGCTTGATGCTACCGGCACAGTCGCCTGGTTGTCGCAGTATATCGGTATCCCCGGTATTTGTGTCCCAACCATTGGAAGATCATACATGAGCTTCCGAAGCCATTCTGCTTCCTCGGCTGCGGTATCAAGTACAAAGAACTCAGATTCCATGGATGACCGCGAGAGCATAGACTGCTTCTTTGACTTCCACGATATAGCAGCTCCACCCATTGTGAAAATGAATCCACCTGTGGACCTCTCGCTCTCCACCTCTGAGCACCAGCTGGCATCACTGAAGCCTTCCACTACCGACGGATCTCCGCTATAGTACAGTGCATATGTCTGAGTCTTCTTGAGATATCTCATAACCCGTTTCACAGCTTTCCAGTGTTCAGTACCTGGATTGCTCGTGAAACGACTCAGTATTCCCACGGCGAAAGCTATGCCAGCCTTGTGGCATTAGTAGCATATATCAAACTTCCGATTACGCTTGCATACTCCAGCTGCCTGACGCTTTCCCCTGAATTAGGCTTCTGCTTCAGATCATACCTGTACGGCGTATCGATCCCTGGAAGATCCCGATACCCATAACGAGTGGTCATTTTCTTAATATAATGAGACTGTGACAGCGCTAGTCCAGTGTCTGTTCGGATGATCTTGATCCCTATGATCACATCAGCTTCCCCAAAGTCCTTTATATTGAACTTGCTTGAGATGAATTTCTTTGTCTCCGTGACACAGCTAATATCCGTACCCAGGATAAGCATATCGTCCACGTACAGACAAACGATCACACCTCTTCCATCAGCGAACTTCGTGTAAACACACTTATCCGTATCACTGACTATGTAGCTATTTGACCTTATAACTTTGTCAAATTTCTTATGCCACATCTTGGGAGCTTGTTTAAGACCGTACAAGGACTTCACCAACTTGCAGACTTTGTCTTCAAGACCCCTGATGATAAATCCTTCTGGCTGTTGCATGTAAATCTCTTCGGTCAGCTCGCCATTTAGGAAAGCCGTATTCACATCCATCTGATGTATCACCATTTTATGTATTGCTGCGAGAGCAATCAACATTCTGATGGTGGTCATCCAGGCTACTGGAGCATATGTATCAAAATAGTCAATCCTCTGCTTCTGAGAAAACCCCTTGGCTACCAACCTAGCCTTGAACTTGTCAATAGTTCCGTCTGCTTTCATCTTCTTCTTGAAGATCCATTTGCATCCGATGGGTTTCGCTCCTTCAGGAAGATCAACCAGCACCCAAGTGTTATTTGAGGTGATGGAAGCAATTTTATTGTCAATCGCCTCCTTCCAGAAAATCGCATCTCTAGTCTTCATCGCCTTATCATAGGTAAGCGTATCTGCTTCCACATGATAGGTGACAAAGTCACTTCCAAAGTCCTTCGGCCTCCTCACTCGTATCGTTGACGGGTCAACGAGATCTGGTTCAACCGTTGTTTCAACAACAACATCTTCTTGGACCACATCTTCATTGAAGACCTGCGCACCCTCATTGTTCTCCGGAACATCCGTAAGAACAATATTTTTGTGCCTTGCAAATTTGTCTTCAAAATATTCTGCGTCGCGAGATTCAATGATATAATTTGACTCAATATCAAGAAATCTCCGAGCATCACTCTTCTCGGCATACCCCAAGAAGATCGTCTTAGTAGTCCTTGTCCCAAGCTTCTGAATCTTCAGATCTGGAAGCTTGACATATGCTAGATGCCCCCACAGACATTCAAGTTAGGTCTGACCTTGAACCAGAGTTCATGAGGAGTAACGTCTGAAGTTGCATGAGGCACTCTATTTAGAATAAAAGTAGCCGTCAATGCAGCTTCTCCACAGTAGCACTTTGGAAGACCAGCAGTTAACAACATTGAGTTAATTATTTCTGTCAACGTTCTGTTCTTTCTCTCTGCTACTCCATTTGATTGAGGAGAGTACGGAGCCGTAGTCTCATTGACAATTCCTTGTTCTTTGCAGAACGATGCGAATTCATGAGACCTGTACTCCCCACCTCGATCACTTTTTATCCTTTTGAGTTGTTGTCTAGTCTGCCGCTCAGCTTCGGCTCTGAACTCCTTGAACTTCTCGAATACTTCATCTGTAGCCTTCAGCAAGTAGACGAATGCATACTTTGAGAAGTCATCGATAAAGGTTATGAAATACTTCATTCCGGCCTTTGTAGAGAACTGTTTGAAGTCACAGATATCGGAGTGTACCAACTCCAGAAGATCTGTACTTTGATTAACCCGAGGAAAGGGTTTCCTTATTATCTTTGTTTGAGCACAAACTTCACATTTCTCTACCTTACCCCCACACTTGGAGATAAGTCCTAGACTAGATATTCTGTTTATTCGTTTACAATGAACATGTCCTTAGCCTATTATGCCACAACTCAAGAGTATAAGCAGAATGAGCGACTTCATTAATCACATTAATTACATTGGACTGATTTATAAGCTGAATTTTGAACATT